>JAYESA010000007.1:150095865-150348365 GCA_036927795.1 Iris macrosiphon | reverse complement strand
TGAAAATGAGGCCCAAGAAGTTAAAAATACAGAGTCAAATAGAAAAGTTTACCAGCGACACACCCCCGAACAAATCCAAAGACTAGAGGAGTAAGATCTTCATTTGTATGTATAATAGAATAATATGACATATTCTCTTTGAATATGTAAACATATTTATGATTTAAATTATATTAGAATAATAAGAATTATTTCTTTGGATGTATTGATCTTGTCCCAAAATATCTTCAATAAATTTATACAAAAATTGTCTCCTATTTAGATTATAAATATTTGTATTTAATTAAAAATGATATACTTTACCTGAAAACATGGATAGATGGAATTTTTTACCTAGACTCCTAAATTAAAAAAAAAATTCCTCAAATAGAAATATTTTCCACAAAAGGGTTACCAAACCACAGCTACGTAAGCAATTAACCAATTTGTAAAATAATATTCAATACAAGAATCCACTTCTAAAATCCCAACTATTTCGGAGTTCACGTCATGACAAAATGAACGTCAAGTAGTTTTCGTAAACAAAATTAACACAATTTCATCATTATACATTGTGCTAAACTATTTCTCATTTTCTATTAGCCAAGGGAATATATCTCTATTTACAAAATGATTTTACAATATCATAACATAATCTTCGTTTTTATTTCTCCTCATGGATATTTCTAATATTCTCTCTATCTCTTCTTGTTTTAGAGTTTTCCAAAGATGCCAACGACCGGACGAACAAGATCGCATAAGACTAGGTCAAGAACTTGGGATGCCACCTCTTCGCGTCAAATTTTGGTTCCAAAACAGGCGCACACAAACCAAGGCAACCAAAATCTCTCATACTAAAATAGAACCAATTGTCATTATTTTTATGAATTTATGAGGAATACTATTAGAACACATGCACTTGCACATTTGTGTCTATGCAAGGTAAACCAGGTGCATTCCATGCGAGGCATACACTTCATCAAAAGCCTAAATTTTAGGCACAACACGCGTGCAGAACCCCTTTTCTGAAGAAAAATTAAACTAATATGGGAAATATGTCATAAGCTCCTTGCTAAATATCTCACTAAAAGTTATGTTGCTTTCCTAATTTGTACTTATTTTTCATTGGACCCTACTTTTGATTGCTTGCATAAAATACCAGCAAATGCAATATGTTGCCTTCCTGACGTGGATTTGTTTGTTCATGAATCTTTTCTATATAGAATAAGAGTAATCAGCTCGAGAACGCACAACTAAAAGAAGATAATGAGAGGCTTCGAAGAGAAAACTTAATGCTCACAGAGGCTCTCCTCACTGCGACATGTACAGATTGCGGTTTTAGAGCTCACATGGGCATCGGGGAGGACGCATCGACTCTCATCCGCATGAATGCACAATTAAGGGAGAAGGTATATTTCAACTAAAGAGCAAAGACTACATTCAGGTTTATCAATAATAATATTTATATAAAAGTAAGTTCTAGTATCAGTATAAATAATTATCATAACAACCACCAAAGAAATACATTTTAATCATTAATGAATTAGAGAAATATATAATATCATGCATATTTTTTACTTATGAATTCAAGAATATTGTCATCAATTCTATAAAGTCAAGTATAGACAAATATACAAAATTCCATCAAATCATTATATAGATCTTGTACAATTATTTGTTTGAACAAAAAATGTACGCATTATCCACTTTGCCCCCTAAATTTAGAAATTGAGCAATAAAGTCAATAAAAAAACAAGATTGGCTTTAGTTTCCATGTAATAGGTGAAAATGGGATACAACCTTTATTTTTATGGATTTTACAATCTCAATTTTATTATTCATAAATGTTAAATTAAAAACAATTAGTTGAAGTCCACATACTACATTTCTAGAAGCTATTGTGTACAGGTTGATTATCTATATCTCAGTCCCACCAAAGTTTTTTAATGGAATACAAAAAGTACATGAAATAATATATCATCTAAATAAACATCATGGTCTCAAATATTATTCGTACAGAATGAATATACCTAAGAAGTGATGAGAAGTGGAGATGATATTGAATGTTTTAACATTCAAAATATTCAAATAAGAATATTGAATCCCAAACCCACTCATCCCTTTTAATGAAAAATTGAGTTAAGTCCAAATACAAAAGTAAGGGCTACACATCTGAATAAGCCTATTCTCATTTAAATAAATAATTTTGAAATTTTTTTATTTCTCTTATTCCAAATGCTTCACAATAGGATAAGAACTACTTAATCATATAAGGTGATCCTTTGGGATAATATTATTCCTCCATGAACGCATGAGTCATCAATAGTCTAAAAAATTTCGAAAATAGAAGAGACCATCCTCAAAATAATTTGGCAAAAGATGAATAAAGAATTAATAAAGATAAATTTTAAACACCAAAGGTGCAAGGAGTTCAAAGTTTGCATTACTTATGATAATAAAATTAGAGATAATAAATATATCATATTTTAAGGCTTATTTGCAACTAAATAGCTCGAACTTTCATAGTTTTTCAATTTGTTACCATGAATATTCAAATTCTGCAACTTGCTATCGTGAATTTTCAAGTTTGCTAGTAAATATCATAAACTATCGCTTATTTTGTAAGTAAATACCATAAAGTATTGGTTACTTTGTAAGCTAATACTGTAATCGAACTATTGCTCGTCTATGGTATTAACTGAAAAAATTAGTGATAGTTTACGGTATTAACTTGCAACAAAAAAATGGTTCATGTTATTAACCTGCAAACTTGGAAGTTCAACAAAAATAATAGTTTATGGTATCAAGTTACAAATTTTGAAAGTTGCATGATAGAAAGTTACAAATATGCATAAAAAGTGGTGTTTAGATGTAAATTAGCCTATTTCTAAATAATAGTCATATAAATACATTAATTTTCACTTAGATACCATTAACTTTTAAAGTTTTGTAACTTACTACCATAAACTATTTTTGTTATAATTTTGCTACCATAAACTAACTTTGGCAGTTTTCTACCATGACAATGTTAAGTTTAATTTTACAAGACCATTTTTTCTATCTCCTTCTCCATCAATCCATCTCACCCCTAACTGTAATTATAACTCAAAATTAAAAAAAATTAATCAGAAGCCTCTATAAATCCATCTACAAAATAGTCAAACATAAAATATCAAACTAAACCAATACCAAGATGAGATCTTCACTAAAGTCATCTAGTTTACCAGTGTTTTTTCGAAGGTAGTATGGTAGTGTCATGTATTTTTTATTTACAACATCATGGATTACTGAATTAATTCACTAATAAACAATTTATATCTAAGTCCTAAATCATTATTTTCATGTTAAATTGTCTTAAAAATCAAAACTCATCAAGTCAATAAATCTAATCATAATAACTTAAAAAAAAATATGCAAAAAAAAATATCAAAACCTAGAGGAGATCGCAACCAAAATCCATCAAATTTTGTTGATTTATTGATGGTGGTGATGTGTTGAAGGATGTAGAAAAGATGTTGTAACCATGAAGATGGAGGTGCTACTAGATCCAACCTAGCTTGCTCTTGGTCTCGAGCTCCTGAACTCTTCTAATGCCCTCATAATTTCAATGTCCCTTAAAGTAGTACCCCACAATCATGAGATTTAGAGATGAAGGAAATATAGCAAAAGAGAGGTGGTGGTGGTGGGTGGATGTAGGAGTTGGGTGTCATGTCCCGATCTCCCGCAGACCAAATCGGCCGTCCCCGCTAGGCGGAAATGACCGTACCAGCGCTCCCGTGAGACGATCGCTTCGACCCATCCGAACGTGATGCCGCATGAGCGCTAGCCGCGCCCGTACAAAGTCGTGGTTCATTGGCTGGCGGTAAGAAGTCTAAGCCACAGTGTCGCACAGATTGTCCGAGTGCAGCAGAATTTATGAACGCATAAGCGAACGGTAACAAGTTCACTGAGTCGATAAAAACGGAAGCATTAAATAACACAAGTTGAAGTAAAACAAGCTCTTTTTATTCATATTGAAACAAGTATTATAGGCGACGCATAGCCGAGATTACAAGTCGCTCAAGCACTCTCTCTCTGAAACATAAAAAGCGTGGTAAGTGGCTACATTTGTGGAATGATATATAGGCGATATTCTAATACTATGTCTTGTATATGTGCTTCACTTTCGGACGTAGTATACCAAGGCTTCTGAGTTGAACTCCACGCCTTAGCACGCACGAAGGAGGCATCCACACCGAACGAGGTTCTCCGCACCCTACAAGCAATCTGGTGGGTTATCAGTACATGAATGCACTGGTGGGGAGGCTACTCGTCCGCTCGACAAATCCAAATACGTAATATAGGTTCCGTGCACCAACTACTTGTTGTCTTTCTAGTTGTGCCTTAGGATCAGTTTTATGGCAGTATTGAATAGCCTAACTCGTATGGCAGTGCGCCGTGCGATACAAGAGGAAACATGGCGAGACTTACCAACTTACCATTAGTCCTTCCCTGTCCAAGGCAAACCAAGTTAATTCAAGCATAATATGTATAAGCATTCAGGAGGCATAGCATATGCAAACACAAGTATTTCAGTGCGAGATCACATTTTGGGTGCACGGGTTACTCTGATTTCTCAGGTAGTTTGCATAAGATGTTCAAGTACTCTTTATGCACAAGTGTTGTTATACCATAATCGTTCAGGTGTTCAGTTATTCTTGATGCGATGCGATGACTCGCACGCGGATAGCCGCTAAGTGAGGATGACTTATCTATATGAACATGAGGTCACTGGCACGACGCCATAATGGACGGTCTAGTCTCAGTACGGAATATCGTGTGACGCATAGTTCAGGACGTCCCAGGGCATTCTGTCCTATAGCAGGCGACTATCATGAGTTCCGTCCGGATCGGATCGGTGCTGGTGCCCCAGCGATCGTCCGCGAAACTAAACCTTGTTTCCAAGTTGTCCTGTGACCATGCAAGTCTCTACTCATCAGGTTCTGGTTAGGTACAGGAACAAGTTCGAGGCAGGATATATATATATATAGAACGAGTTATATGAAACAAGTTCAAGTCAGGATATATATATATATATATAACTTGTTGAGGCAGGATCAAGATTTCTCTTAATGTTGAGCATCGACTCCAACGAGTCATTTATTCAGTACAGGACAGTATTGCTCCACGAGCTGGGATTCTTGGATCACAGAATTGGTGCAAGTTCCCTGGTTCAGGAATTGCCTTCACGACCTAACGGCCCAGACACATTCAGGTTTATTCATGCATGGAACAACTATCAGGTAGTCTTCCGAGGAGAACCTAAATGAATGCATGCCAAGCATAGTATTTCATGGTCTGGGCATAATTATGTAGCAAGCATTGAAACTAGGAAATATATAAAAGTAGGCAAGCATGCACTTGTATAACTTAAGCATTCAAGTTCGCTCGGGCCCGAAGGTAAGCCGAGGAGTAAAACCGTAAAGGGACTTCCCGAGCGACATGATCTAGGGTCATGAAGTGTAGGGAGTGAACAGTGCACTACTGAATATATATACATATGTGGTTCTACTCGAGGCATAGCTGGTCCAGTTGCACAAGACAAAGGTAGCATGCGAAGGTCTGAATATATAAGCAATATTTTATTTCCATGTTCTAGCACAAGCAATACAAGTTGGAATTATTTCCTTATGTAGGTGCGTTGTAATCTTATTAGCATGCAGGGGGTGATTTACCTAGCGACTAGCATGTATCATTGTATATTTTATGTGTGCTGGCTAAGCAAAGACAAGTTCACCGTAGCCACCCACCTTAGCGATGATCCGCCTCGGTCAAGTGATACTCCGAGCGAGCCTCTGAAAGCCTAAGTCGTACTCTTGTAGGGACCAAGTCTGGATATCCTTTGCCTCAAACGAGTATTCTCGTCTGAGCAAGGCGGGTTGGAACATTGTACTTTTGCCGTTTAAATCGGCAGTCCGCTTGAGCGGAACGGGGTATTACACTATCCACCACTCGAAAAAAGTCTCGTCCTCAAGACTTTCGGAGGTCAAGTCGTATTATCGAATTTCAATTCTAGCCCGAGCGTAGCTATCGATACCACTAGATCCATTGGAATATAATCTCCTACTCGATGCTTACGCCGTGTTGCGTGTATACTGAGTCAGTCTCATTTGCGCCTTAGCGCGGGACATGTTGCTTAACACGAGGTATATTTCAATCGATCTTGGAAGCGATCTAAGGTTGAGGCAAACTTATACAAGTCGTTATGCTTGTTTAGGAGGATATTCACTTGCACTAGCAATTGAGATCGATATATCGCGTGTCTGGATCGTGTACATATTCGAAGCGTCCTTCAAACACATGCATTTTAACCAATTTAGCGATAGCGAAGTCTTAGCACTCGAGTTTCACATTTCTTGAGTCTTGGATCGTACACACGTTCAAGGCGTCCCCCAAACATATGCAGTCAACCAAACTTTTTTTATAGTGAAATCGGACAAGCTACTTGCGAAATCTCAAGGGTTCCCGTTTATAAATCACAAGGATACTTTTGATAGGGTCTATCGATTGCAGTTCTAAGTCTGACTTGTCTTATTCCTGAATGATGTCCAAATCTCGTTTATACTGGCTTGTACCAAAGGGTCTTGGTGCGCGATACCGAACACAACTTAGCCGAAAGGCTGTGTGCATAGCAACATTCAGGCGATATTCGATTCTGAGCTAACTAATTGGGTAAGCATGTACAGGCATATGGTTCGCACATATCATGTAAATCTTATCACGAGTCCGTTCCCCAAAGGGTCTAGCACAGATTGGCACAAAGGCCTACAAATCACAATATCGTATAAGCAATCATGTTATTTCACATACAACTTTTTGAAGGTATTAGACTTATTGTTCGGAACATCCCACTGAGGCATTGAGAGAGTGTGTGCACATAACCCACGAACGAGCTTTTAAAACAAGGATATTTAAAATGAAGTCCAAAGGCGTATAAGCCAGGCTCTGATACCAATCTGTCATGCCCCGATCTCCCGCAGGACAAATCGGCCGTCCCCGTTAGGCGGAAATGACCGCGCCAGCGTCCCACGAGACGATCGCTTCGATCCATCCGGGCGTGATGCCGCATGAGCGCTAGCCGTGCCCATACAAAGTCGTGGTTCATTGGCTGGCGATAAAAAGTCTAAGCTATAGTGTCGCACATATTGTCCGAGTACAGCAGAATTTATGAACGCATAAGCGAACGGTAACAAGTTTACTGAGTCGATAAAAGCGGAAGCATTGAATAACACAAGTTGAAGTAAAATAAGCTCTTTTTATTCATATTGAAACAAGTATTACAGGCGGCGCACAGCCGAGATTACAAGTCGCTCAAGCACTCTCTCTCTCTAAAACATAAAAGGCGTGCCAAGTGGCTACATTTGTGGAATGATGTATAGGCAATATTCCAACATTATGTCTTGTATATGTGCTTCACTTTCGGACGTAGTGTACCAAGGCTTCTGAGTTGAACTCCACGCCTTAGCACGCACGAAGGAGGCATCCACACCGAACAAGGTTCTCCGCATCCTGCACGCAATCTGGTGGGTTATCAGTACATGAATGCGCTGGTGGGGAGGCTACTCGCCCGCTCGACAAATCCAAACACGTAATATAGGTTCCGTGCACCAACTACTTGTTGTCTTTCTAGTTGTGCCTTAGGATCAGTTTTATGGCAGTATTGAATAGCCTAACTCGTGTGGCAGTACGTCGTGCGATACAAGAGGAAATGGCAAGACTTACAAACTTACCATTAGTCCTTTCCTGTCCAAGGCAAACCAAGTTAATTCAAGCACAAATATATATAAGCATTCAGGAGGCATAGCATATGCAAACACAAGTGTTTCAGTGCGAGATCATATTTTGGGTGCATGGGTTACTCTGATTTCTCAGGTGGTTTGCATAAGATGTTCAAGTACTCTTTATGCACAAGTATTGTTATACCATGATCGTTCAGGTGTTCAGTTATTCTTGATGCGATGCGATGACTCGCACGCGGATAACCGCTAAGCGAGGATAACTTATCTATATGAACATAAGGTCACTGGCACGGCACCATAATGGACGGTCTAGTCTCAGTACGGAATATTGTGTGACGCATAGTTCAGGACATCCCAGGGCATTCTGTCCTATAGCAGGCGACTATCACGAGTTCCGTCCGGATCGGATTGGTGCCGGTGCCCCAGCGATCGTCCGCAGAACTAAACCTTGTTTCCAAGTTGTCCTGTGACCATGCAAGTCTCTACTCATCAGATTCTGGTCAGGTACAGGAGCAAGTTCGAGGCAGGATATATATATATATATATATATATATATATATATATATATATATATATATATATATATATATATATATATATAGAACGAGTTATATGGAACAAGTTCAAGTCTATATATATATATATGTAACTTGTTGAGGCAGGATCAGGATTTCTCTCAATGTTGAGCATCGACTCCAACGAGTCATTTATTCAGTACAGGACAGTATTGCTCCACGAGCTGGGATTCTTGGATCACAGAATTGGTGCAAGTTCCCTGGTTCAGGAATTGCCTTAGCGACCTAACGATCCCAGATACATTCAGATTTATTCATGCACGAAACAACTATCAGGTAGTCTTCCGAGGAGAACCTAAATGAATGCATGACAAGCATAGTATTTCACGGTCTGGGCATAGTTATGTAGCAAGCATTGAAACTAGAAAATATATAAAAGCATGCAAGCATGCACTTGTATAACTTAAGCATTCAAGTTCGCTCGGGCCCGAAGGTAAGCCGAGGAGTAAAACCGTAAAGGGACTTCCCAAGTGACATAATCTAGGGTCGTGCAGTATAGGGAGTGAATAGTGCACTACTGAATATATATACATATGTGGTTCTACTCGAGGCATAGCGGGTCCAGTTGCACAAGGCAAAGGTAGCATGCGAGGGTCTGAATATATAAGCAATATTTCATTTCCATGTTCTAGCACAAGCAATACAAGTTGGAATTATTCTCTTATGTAGGTGCGTTGTATTCTTATTAGCATGCAGGGGGTGATTCACCTAGTGACTAGCATGTATCATTCCGTATTTTATGTGTGCTGGCTAAGCAAAGACAAGTTTACCGTAGCCACCCACCTTAGCGATGATCCGCCTCGGTCGAGTGATACTCAGAGCGAGCCTCTGAAAGCCTAAGCCGTACTCTTGTAGGGACCAAGTCTGGATATCCTTTGCCTCAAACGAGTATTCTCGTCTGAGCAAGGCGGGTTGGAATATTGCACTTTGCGCCATTTAAATCGGCAGTCCGCTTGAGCGGAACGGGATATTACATTGGGTTTGCGGTTAAGGTTAAAAAAATTAGTTGGGAGAGAATTTGGAGAAGAAAGACAACTTTGAAAATTTTGTGTTCAAGGACAAAGTGGTTCAAAGTGTAGGGTTTTGAGAGTTCATGATAGCTAACCACAAATAAATCATAGTACATGGTACCAAGTTGTGTAAACATGATAGTTGGTGATATTTAAGTATAAATTATCTAACAAAGAATATATACTTAAAGTATGATATAGTAGTTGTAATGCGTAACTACTGAAAATAGTATTTACTACTAATTAATTGAGCATAATCAATCTCATTTAATCCTCTTGGATTTGTAACAGCCACTGACTGTTGGTATATATTGCTAGAAGCAAAGCCTTCAAGCTTTCTTGCTTATTTTCCATTATCAATAGAGAATTCGTTCATTCTTCCCCCTAGTTCCTAAAGAACTCTTCTAGTCAATTTTCTATAATATGTACCAACATGTAACTCTACTATTCTATATCTTACGATCCTCCTCAATCAATACAAGTATGACAAGTAGGAGAGTTAGATGGCTGATAGCAATAAGACTATACATATTATTCTTTATTAGCAGAAACCTCAATCAATACAAGTATGACAAGTAGGAGAGTTAGATGGCTGATAGCAATAAGACTATACATATTATTCTTCATTAGCAGAAATATTTTTCTAACTTCATCCCTCACAAAAAATCTTCGAAAATCATATTATGCTTATTAAATCTGATAGAATGACACGAATTCCATATTATATATTATCTAAACATACTGAATTTACCATTGAATAGACCTTATATTATCCCTATTTCGGAAGAACATTGTTGAATCTTTATGATATTCAACGAACAATTATCATGTTAAGATCACTTTAAAAAATGGAGTGGAGTATTTTGTATACCTTCTAATGAATACAACCAGTTTATGTTGGAAAATGGCTCGCCTTCCGAATAGATTGTATTCTACAATAATTCGAGCGATAGAGGCATATCATGTGACTAGCTCTTTTGCGTTAAAGATGAGCATGTTCTTGCTTTGGTATGACCATCTGGAAAACCCGGTTCGAGACTTGATGCACCATATCCTTAAACTGGCATTACCTTACTATAAGTATGGATCTTGCATATTCCAGTAAGCTTTATTAAGCTTGTTCCTTGAGAAAATCTAATAATAGATTATCCCCTTACAAAGATACCCTTCAACCTTTATTTTTTCTACAACTAACACAAGGGGATTTATGAGGGCCGAGACTTTATATTATTTGTTGATGCGTCGACTAGTTGGGCACATGTATGCTTATTGTCTAAAAAATATTGTATTTGAAAAACTCCTTGTACGTCTAATTAAGTTGCGGGGTCACAACCTAGATTATCAGATAAAGTCCATAAGACAATAATGTCAGATAATCCACATCGGAGAAATTTATTGACTATTGCATATCCTTTGAAATTGAAGTTGAACATCCAATTCCCTATGTTCACACCTAAAATAGTCTCACAGAAGCATTTATAAAGTGTATCCCATCGATCACTAGGGTTTTGGTAATGGCCACTAAAGTTATCATTTTTACGTGAGGATACGCAATATTGCATGCATACATATAAGTCCGTTTGAGGCCTATTGCCACCCAACTATGTTTGACGTTAGAGTTTGTTACTTGGTATGAGCCTCACAATTCTTATTTATGCATTTTTTTTTTATTATGCAATATATATGCTAGGTGCCCCACCGTAATGTACCAAAATGCACCCTTGGAGAAAGATGAGAATCTATGTCGGTTATGATTTTTTTGCTATTTAGATATATGGTCATGCGATCTTTACAACCCGATTTGCGGATTGTCACTTTGATGGAATAGTCTTATCCCATTATGAGGAGATAAGAACATCAAAATTCCTAAAGAACATGCATTTGCATACTCTCTCTATGATAATAAAGTATAAAGGATCCTAGATCTTCAAATAGTAACACAAAATATGTTAGATATATTTTCTAATCTAGCGAAAGTGAGATCATATATACTTGCTGCAAAAGTGCCTACAAGGATAGATGTCTCGCGCAAATGCATAACCTTTCTTGAAGGAAATGACACCCCTTAAGAATGATACATTGTTGTCCTCGAAGGACAATGTGCGATAAGTTGCGCCGACGGCTAAACAATCACTTGTCCTCAACCAGAAGTACGGTAAACCCCTTGGTTCAATAGATCCCCCCACCCAAAATAGGAGGAGCTTGTCACCCCCAAATACTATCACTATCTTAAACTATCTAACTTATGAGATTATTTTTGGATTATAAAAGGATACTGGAAGAGATAAGGGTACAAAATCCTATATCTGAGATCTTTGTCCAGTATACTAGGATAGATGAGTTATGGATCAAGGATGAGATAACCATCGATGATATTTTTGCATATTCAGTGCCATATTGAGCCACATTGCATTGAAGAAGGTCAATGTAGAACTGATTGGCCAAAATAGAAAGAAGAAATCTAGGTCAAGTTAGATTCCTAAACAAATAAAAAGTTGTTCAAGCATGTAATTCAAACACTTACTCAATATAAAACATGTCTGAAATAAGTGGATCTTTGTAAGGATGCATAATGAGAAAAATAAAATAGTAAAATATAGAGCATGCCTTGTGGCATAAAGCTTCTCATAACATCTTAGGATTGATTATGAAGAGACATATTATCCGGTAATGGACATCATTACATTCTGTTACCTTGTTAGTTTAGTAGTTCCTAAAAACTAACAAACAGTTGATAGATGTTGTTACACCATATATGTATCGTTAATTGGATACTAAAATCTATATAAAGGTAGCTTAAGGAGTTCATCTAACTGATATAAAATATTCTAGACCCTAAAATACGCTCTCAATCAAGTTGACGCATTCACTTTATGGATTAAAACAATCTAAGCGAAAGTCAAAGTGAGTACTTGAGCAATCAGGGATATGTGAATAATGAAGTAAAAAATTACTTGTTTATTAAAAAATAAAATTCTAAATTTATGACTATAGCAGTTTCTGTCGATAATATATATCTCATCAGGACTCGTGAAGAGCTTGAGAAAACTATAGCATGCCATGCCCCATTCCGTAAAACCAAAATTTACCATTGGACGTGATGTTATACAAGTATAAATTATACTTGTACAAGGCAAGATCAATCACGATCAATAAAGTATCTCATAAACAAATTCTTTGCAGTAGAAATTAGCATAAAAGATGCAAAGATACAAGATATACAAAAAAATCTCTTTATTAACAATAATGTAGAATAATTACAATGGCTCGAGGCTAAAAGAATAACTAAATTACAAGCACTAGCTCTGAATATAATAAAATATGCCACAAGGCTTACAACTCAAGAAATAAACAATGATGTTTCATACATCATGTCTTTTATATTCAAAATAAATCATCTCCAGACGAATATCTTCAAGTTGTCAATCTGAGCTCTAACGCCTCGGCATGTCCAAGCAAACTTCGAACTTAGGGAGGGGGCCAGTACATTGAATGCACTAGTGAGTAGTCTCTAGCCAACTCAACTAAACCAACACGATAATCATGTGAGAGCAAAAAAAATTATTATGTGGTCTTTCTAATATTATTTTTAGATCAGTTATAATTCATAATCAGTTATACAAAAACATACACATGATATCGACAAATTATTTTATAAATAATTTTATACATGAACACAAATGTGTCACTTGATATAATAATCTTATCCAAGGCTATCATCCTTTCCTGTAAACCATGTTATCATTCATAATATAAACATATGTCACAAGTGTGTCCCTATATCAATGGTTTGCCTTCTTAAAACATAAGAGTATCGTGAGCTCATCCATGCAAACAATCTGATAGGCCTGTAAGCAGATTGATGTTAGCATGTTGCCTAACTAAATGACGGTCACTAGCACCACAAGCTATCTTGTACTATCTCAGATTAGATGGTTCCCTTTCAGTGGCATGTAGCGAGCCCCCATAAAAGTTTATGAATAATCACGTATAATTAGCCATACTGAAGGTCCCTCATATACCCTATGCTTAGAACGTCAGCACGACTCCCATAATTTTCTTCTAGCCTAAATTGGTCTCCCGGTTCCCCTGACGACCGTTTGAGAAAAGCCAAATCTTGTGCAGAAGTTTTCCATGGCAATACAAATTCGTGCATAATTTATCTATAAAACATATTTATGCAACAAAAACATAATTAAATAAAGTATTATACATTTTTATTCACACAATAGCTCCATTTGATGTTCTGATTAACAACCAATTGAAGGACCATTATGAAAAATTTTGAGGGGGTGAATAGAGTGCAACAAAAATAATTACCCAATAAAAAAATTCAAACAAGGCACCAACTAAGATATATCAGCAATATAGAAAGTATATGAAAATGTAAATATAGTTCAGAAGAGCAAACGCAAATACCAAGATTTATATAGATTTTTCTCGTGGAGGACTAATCCAGTCCCGAGAACCCTTGCTCGGGATTAAATCCACTATTGTAACAAAAAGCGAATATACCATGTGCTTTGATCCTAAGGGCACGCTGACTTCTTACAACACGAACTTTGATCCGAAGGACTCGCCCACTTCTAACAACCAAACTTTGATCCGAAGAGCTTGCTGACTTCAAACAAAATAGAACTCAAGCTTTACAACTCGACAGACTTCTAACCGAGATCACACTTGGCACTAGAAGGCTGGGAGTTGGTCTTGGGAATATTAATGTTTAAAGCTCAGAATGGAATAACTTTGAAAGTGAGAGATGAATGGAATGAATGAAATTCAACCTCTATTTATATGATTTTTTTGGACTTAGTTCGGGAAGAGTTCGGTCCTCAAATATTCATAAATTTGAACGTTAGAGTTTGGTCATCAAGAAGAATGAGTCAAATCAGGAAACCATCATGACCGAGCTCAGCCCGAGTTTGATTTCTTAGTTTTCAGAATTTTTGGTTGGGGTTTCAGGTTGATTTGAGTTGGATTAGATTCTGGTTTAATATGGGTTTGAGCTCTCTAGTGCCAACTGCGAACCCGATGTACATTTATCCTATAAACAAAATAGAAATTACATAATAAATAAGAAAAACCCAAAAGCACTTTATGACGCCAATCTTCTGACATTTAAGCACTTGAAGATGCCCTTTTTCCTTAACGAAAGTTATCAAAAGATAAACATATATGAAAATCTGAATATCTTTCGGAAGCTTCGCCCCCGAACCCCCACAGGGACACTGCCCCCTCAACCTTCGTCCACTGAACGGTCAGCGGAACCCCCCGAGTGCGAGGATCCGGAGATGTCTTAGGCAGTTCAGAGAAATCTTCTGTTATAACGTCATCTTTGGTTTATCATGTTTTCTTCACTACATATATCTATATCTGATCTTGCTTACTGCTTGTTTGCAAATACATGTTTGATGAACAAAGAAATATACAAAGTAGCAAATATTATAACATTAATGTGTATTTGGACAATGTTGAGTTTAAGTAGAAGTTACTATAGTGATTGCATGATTATCATAATGTTAAACTTAATCGATTAGACATATTCAAAAACTCAACTTAAATATTATGCTAACACCAATTGGTCCCAAATATTTAGTGGTACCGTTCAACATCCATACCAATTCCCAATCTAGGAATTTCTACCTTAGAGACTTAACAATTCTAAATATTTTTCATATTATGTCTCTAAAATAATAATATGATATTTCACATGTCGATAATAACAGTACAATAAATGAACATAATAATAGCATTATTTTACATCAGTCTATAGCAACAACACTATATTCCATATTTCTATAACAATAATTAATATTCCATATTCTATGACAACAAGTTAACAATAATAATATTATTTTATTTTATCTATCTTGGTTCTTTTACTTAACATTAACTATCTTATGGCAAAAAAATAAAGATAAGTAAATATTCTTTATTAAGTATGAAGGTAAACGAGAGAAGGATCAAAATCACCCACCATATAACGAATCAACTTTATTCTGATTGCAAAAAAGAACTCTTCATAACCGATCAAAACTCATAATTTAATGCATAGCTCAAATCTAACCAGCCTATGCAATCCAAGAAGCTAAAATATGCCTTCGCTCAGAGCGGGCATAACATTGAACACATAGATCTCTGATTAATTTCTCTATATGGATCTGTATATACAACCAAGTCATTTGAGCCAACAAATTAGTACAATAAACTGCACGAAGCGAGGCATTGCATATCACACCTGAAATTAGAATTTAAGATAAAAGATCTTGGGAAAATAATATTTTACTTAGGATGCACTTGAATAATGTATTGATGGTATTTTGGTTTACCAATCGAGTTATACCTAGAAGGTGTTATGTTTGTTTAATATAGACAAACAAAAACCCTCGAGTACACCCATGGTTACACGTTCGCTAAATGCTAAATGAGACCCATTGTGTTCTAAGAAAACGATAAAAAGGTACTAGAATTTTAAGTTTTATATCTGTGTGTAATATGAGATTTATTTTATTTAGTTTAGTGTACTAGACTAGAAATCTCAGTACTTATGAATATCTTATATATCTATATTTAACATTGTATTAAAATGTTGACGTTAAAATCGTATTAATGATATATCTTGCTACTTAAGGGTACAAATGATATGATCTTATTCTATCCCTATACATCTCAGAAGAGTCAAACCCCCTTGATCCTTGGAATGATGTATGCCTTGCCAGCAACATTGATGCTGGTTATTTATCAGACCAGCACAAGGCTAGATCCCAAAGTGATTATATCTTTATCTTTTGGGAAACAATGATATCTTATGTCACGCCCCAATCTCTTGTAAGTTTGATTGTCCCCGTTGGACGTAAAATCATCACGCCAATGCTCCCGCAGGACAATCATTCTCATCGGGGAGTGATGTCTTACGAGCCTGGAGTTGCGCTCGCACAAGACAATGATGTCAAATATCATGGTTATCATCGAAACGACCAAGTTGCAATGAAAGCCAAGTATTGTTACCAACAACAAAACATCAGAGTATACACAGTGAAGCTCTTGAAGGGTCCAAATGAAGATGCTAGAAAGGAGAATGCCACAATGGCTTCCAATACTCTTGCTCTTTCTCTTGCCCATAAAGGTACTTACCATTTCATACATCATGTCCCATATATCCAAGCTGAGCCACTACACCTACGTACCTGAAAATAATGCCCACAAACGTGGGTCAATACACAGCCGTACTGGTGAGCGGGACAACCCACTCGTCTAAACCGACACTAAGTAGATAGTGAATGTAAACAGTTATATGGTGATCTTTCTACTTGAATCCTAGATTCATAAAGCAGTAGAATGATAGGTTAAAAAAAACTGCAAAGTAGGTTAAGCATGCAAGCATCGAACTCAAGTAAATACACTAGTAGTTTATTCAATATCAAAAGAAGCTACACATGCAAATCCGTTATACTCAAATCCCATAAGTTACGCATGAGCCTATCGAACCACATCACACTCCAAGTCTCAAATCTAATCTCGATGTGCACACTCTTGCCCGGGGCAAGGTGCCCCCCCCCCCCCGTATAATGTCAAATACAAAAATCTCAAACCGAACCTATCTGTATAAAGGTCACTGGCCAAGCCATAAAGAACTATTCCGAGGCATTTCGACCCAATCTAGCGCTGAGTAGCTAGCCCGTCTGGTTGTCTCGAACTACTAGTAATCATTCTCAAAGCACGTTACCATATATTTCCTCCATGGTCGAACGGTCCCGGTGCCCCGGAGCAATCTCGTTCAAGGAAACCAAACCCTGCGTACAACAGGTTTTCCGTGACCAATGCAATGCTCCAACAAGTAGGTACGGCGAGAGAATCGAGCCATTCTTGCCCTACCAAATGATACTCGCCCCGTTCCATCTGATTCACTATATCCATTCTCACTTTATAGCCCAAGTTAATTTATCTCCATTTTGCACCTTGTCGCTTTTCGACACAGTGCTCCGATTAGGTGCAACACCCCTCGTTCTGAAAGCTCTGTGGAACAATGCCCCAACAGTTGCACAATGTCCTCTCCGATGCAGTTGCCTAATTTTGAACCACAACTTCATGCTTTGCTTGACAAAGTATTCCAACTTGTTACTCGTGTACGAATGCACGCTCTCTCGATGAAGTATTTTGATTACTCCAACCAAGATGATCCACTCAAGCCCCAGCTGCCCAAACATAAGTCAAACTCAAAGCCACCAATTCTATTCATCCAAATGGCGCACACTCTATGCATGCCACAGTGTAGTGATTCTATTATTCCAAACCAAGTATTCAAACTATTACGTGTGTTTCATATTATTAGGCATGAAGGAGTAGAGAAGAAGGAACAAAGCCCACGCACCAAGTCTGAATCTGCTAACACTCTACCTTGTCGATACGGTCGATTCATTGAATCCTGTTCGATGCGAATCATGATCTACTTAATTGGTAAGACCGTACGAGCAGGCCGTTCTCTTAAAATCATCCGACCCAATCGGACTAAGGAAGACGACATTATCGCTCCAAATTCCATTATCTCTGCACTTGCTCCGAACGAACACACTGATTCCATTGTTGACGCCCATGCCTCAGCCTGATGCGAGGCGGGATACTTTGATCCCACTGAACTCCACAAGCAATCTGCACATGAAACTAACTCAAATTAATACTTGTTCCGAAATCTAACTCATTAAAATGCAACCAAACATTTGTCTCATTCAATCCGACTCAACGTAATGCACCGTACGGGTATGGGGCATTATATCTTGGAAGTCAAAAAAAAAATAAACCTTGGTTGCCACTTCTTCAAATAATGCCAAGCTCATCACCCTTCATGATGTCACCGGAGAATGCGTATGGTTGGCCAGCCATCATTGTACATATTCTGACTACAAGCAGATTTTCTTCTATCAATAATGACCCAACGATAATATATGAAGACAACCCCATATGCATTGACTAGATGAATAAGGACTATTTCACATGAGACAATACAAAACACATTATATCAAAAAAATTCTTCTTGTATCAACAACAATAGTAAAAGATTAAAATCAAGCTCATTTGATTCTAGGACTACTTGGCCGATATATTAAATTCCCTACTGAAGTCCACTTTTCATAAGATTGTTTATGACATCATATTGCAAAACTCTCTGATTTGTAATACTTGTAGTTTGGAATAAATGTCATCACCGTAGGGACTATCCAAAAGTATACTCACTTGACCTTAATGTATTTGTTTTTCTAACTTAGGAGCATTTTCTCACTCGATTTTTGGCAATTTAAGAAGAGTTTTACGAGATACCCACATCGGTTGTTCATATCTCTAGATATTTTCATGTACTAGAGACCTTTCGATATCGACTCACTTTTTCCTTGATTATAATTTTCTATTAGATTTTCCAAATCAAGGCTTTAGTGAGGTCACCAATATCTATATATCCCCATAAACGCCCGTTAACATGTTATATGAAGACATATGTTGATCATTCATTAAGATTGATGTTTGTCATCCTTGAAGATCGATGTTGATCATTGCTAAAGACTGATGGTGATCTCTTATACTTTTTGTATATTTAGTTGTGCCTACTCAAGGTGGAATATTGTAGTGTGTTACTATTGAGATGGTTATTTACTGCTAATTGATTAGCATAATTAATCTCATATAAACCTCACGGATTTGTAACAACCTTTCATGCACTAGAATCAGAACATTAGAGAGTGGGGCGTACATAGGATTGCTATTATAGAAAAAAATACTCCCATATCCAATATAACAATTGTATAAAGACAAGTAGTGGACCAGTCTATCAAGCTATTGGTGTTCGACAAATCCTCTATGCAATATATACAAATAAGTAAACAACAAGAGTAATCACATATGAAAATCTATATAGTGTCCCAAACAAGAAGCCATACATGACCATGAAGCGATTATAAAGAAATATAATACTAATAAATTGTCTAACATAGTACATGACCATATAACTAGCGGTCGTTTAGAAAATACAATCACACTGTCAAACAACGGTAGGAACAGGTTCCCGGATACAAAGGATAACACTTTCTTTTGGCTAAATTCCACAAATAAAATACAGAATATACAAGTAGAAGATAATGAAATAATCCACTCACGGTCTAGTTTCGCAGTCCTCCGTAAATGATCATCCGTAGAAGAACTGGAAAATCCTCTAGTGCTACTAAGAGACATGTTTATGCAAAATCAATAGGGTTAAACCTAATAGCAAGTACCACAAGGAATGCATGAGCGAATAATACAGGAAACCGAATTAATAATCAGCACATAGCGGCATGTGTCGTAGCCTAAGATCAGTAATTTATATCGTCGATGCAGTAATCCACACATAAACCAAACAAGGACAAAGGATGAATTACTACCATGACAACGTAGGCACCCAAGGCTACTGAAAGACAATATATATATATATATATATATATATATATATATATATATATATATATATATATATATATATATATATATATATATGTGTGCTTTTAAATACATGATCAATAATTTCCTACTACTTAATATGTTAATTTATTGGTTATCCCAGTTAAGGTGCAATATAAGGATTCACCAATTGTGCACTTCCTAAGCAGGACTGACCAAACTTATAAGTGGATATGCCACATTATTTAGTGGCTTGCTGTAAGAAAAGCAAAAAATTGACATTCTTTATCTCTCAATGATCTATCTATAAACTAGTTATTTAACCCTTTCGTTTCACTTGGAACTTGTGTCATGGACACACGGACATCTGTCCTATATGTCGTCCCGAGTACGAGTACAAATACGAGGTATGGATCTATTTGATTCCCAAGGGTTCGAACCAAGATTTATCATGAGCTTCGATGCAACATGCCACAAACAATCTTATTCCTAATCCATATTACGATCGATGACCTATTACAGGGATGCCTATACAATAAATAATATAATAAATATGACAAAGATAAGGCACCTAAGTATAATAGGTAAACAAGAATACCTCAGCACAATAATAGGACCAGTACCTTATATGGTATCTTAACATAGGGTACGTAGCTTAGATATAATTTAGAAAAGTCAATAACAGAGGTAAACATGAATCAATTCATAAAGTATTCATATCATTGCTAGTTACCTCAATCACAAAATCTCTCATATATCAATGTCTATGGTTTTGAATACAATCTAAAGCAAACCCATACCATGGTTAACTAGTTCTTTTTAGCACATACTGAAAGCCAATCATCAAGATATAACATGCTATAGAAGTTCGATCCCAAGAATCTAACAAAATTATTAATTTCAAACATAAGTTAGGAAATTACGATACATGGTTGATATTGGCTCTAACAGGTTTAAAACTAGGTGTTAGCGCTCAAAATGATCAAATTTATAATGCAAGATCAATCCCATAAAACTGAACCAAGAATAATCTTTGAACCCTCTACAACACAACTCCAAGTGTTGCATGAACACCTGAATGCTAATTAAGTTATATTGGGCTAAGAATTAGTGTGTAGTCAATTAGAAAGGTTCGCTTTAAAGAGCAATGCCCCTGCGGTGAAACAAAACTGGGATTAGAATAAAAATTTGAAATTTCCAGGTCCAGCAGTATACTAGAAGTATACAATCGGTATACCAGTAGTATAGTATCGGTATACCGCCAGTACACTATTATGTCTCACAGAATATGTACCGGCTTTCCGAGCATATATAACATTATTTACCCACAGTATACTGGTGGTATACTGTCGGTATACCAGAGATATACTAGTAGAATATCGTCGGTCTACACTAATTCAGTACAGATAGGTGCTCGGGATTAGGGTTTAGGCCTCCAAACTTCTCCAAATCATATCTCAAAAATTCTAGGGGTTCAAAAAAGGGTTCCTACAACCTTTAGGGCATAGGTTATAGATCTAATTACCATAATCATCTTAAGCTCTAACATTTATCCTAGCTCTAGGTTTTTTTTTCCTAAATCAATACCTAAATCCATAATCCCATTAAAATCCATAACCAATACATCGAAAAAAATTGCAAATCATGAGAAAAATGTAGAAGAATTAATAAAACTAAGCAATTATTTTTAAGGAATTTAAATACGTCAAACCCAAATATCCACAAGTGCAAGATGTACTTTCCTTGAAGTCCAAGCTCTCCTAACCAAATTATTCTACTTCTACTCCTATGTTGGTTTAGGGACCACAAACTTTGTCTCAAGACCAGCTTCTAGCTCTAGTCCTACTTCTATGACTGCTTAAGAAGAAGAGGGGAGAAGAGAAATCTATGGTGGAGTAAAGGACAGAGAGATAGAGAGATTACACACACACACACACACACACACACACACACACACACACACACATATATATATATATATATATATATATATATATAGAGAGAGAGAGAGAGAGAGAGAGAGAGAGAGAGAGATCTAATTAGCTGCATGCCACCTAGCCAATCCTTAGCACTCAGCCAATCAAAACCATCCAAGAGAAGCACATGGTCCAATGGGTAAAAGCATCATAGTTAACATGCTACAAACAACATACCTACTATATAATGTCTCCTCGGGATAATTCCTAATTTTGAGAATTTCTGGATACTCCATGTATGAGTCCTAAGTATGGATCTATGACACTGCAAAGGGTCCTTATGGATTATCACTACTTAAATTATCTTGCGAAGAAACAAAAAATTAGTTAAGTTGCATAAATCTAATTATTACATTTTAGACCTGACGATTACCCTACGGACTGTCCTCCCGCTCAGTTCTTTAGACACACTAAAGAAAACCAAAACCAAATTACATGATAAACATGATACTGGTCCAGTATCAGATTCAGGCACACGAACTACAAGGTATATATGATATAATATTAGTACAAAATACATGAAAGATATAGGAAAAAAATACTATATCAAAATATCAACAAAATTCAAATATATGGAATGGGAAATGACAAAGCCACTCATGGCTTTGTATATATTGCTAGCAGCAACTGCCAATCAATAATATCATACATACATTAATTATATGATAACTGGTCACGTTCACGTGCATTACACGTACAAAAAAAAATTATAATATTGTTAAAAAATTAGATAAAAATTTAAATTAATTAAAATAATTTAAACGTGAATTGAATATATTTTAATTAGGATTTGCTATAGATATGTTTTTAGAATTTTGGATACATATTTAGTTAGATAATATTATTTACTTACTTTAAATACAATTTGAATACTGAATATATTTTATAATTTATCACACGTTTAAGGTACGTAGAAGGATTTAGAATTTATATTTTTACCTATCGTACATAAACGGTTAGATTTTTTTTGAATTTTTTGAGTTCTTTTATTATTTGTTGGATGCAGGGCCGGTCCTGAATAATTGAAGGCCCTGTGCAAATCTCAAAATGAGGCCCTAAATTTATTTATTCGTATTTTTAAAGATATTATATTCTATGTCTTTATCAAAATATCTGGAGATGTTCTTGACTGTATATTATAACTGAATCTATATATAGTTACTAAACAAAATAACCAGAGCTCAAATTATCTATATTCAATCATATTACATAGTATAATATAGATATTTTAGATAGAATATGTACTGCCCGTTAAATTGTATATAAATAAAAACTAGGCATACACATCAATGTTTCTTACATCCAAATTCCTAAATTATATAAATAAATAAAATCGGATCATTATTGTAGAAAATAAAACCCACGTCGGATCTTTATTGTAGAAAATAAATCCATCTAACAATTGAGAGATCTTTAGAAGCAAAATAGCAATTGAACCGCTTAGAGATGATAGACAACACACAGGAGCAAGATCTTTGATAAACCCTAAAAATTTTGTATATTATAAATATGAGTCTTAGAGTCGGTAGGGAATAGGAATTGAAGAATTGAAGGTCTTGTGCGGATCCTAGAGTCTAGAGATTGAGGAAGAAATGGAATGACTTAAATTATAAAATAACGATAATATATATATATATATATATATATATATATATATATATATATATATATATATATATATATATATGGGAAGGGATCAAATCCACCCCCTTTTTTCACCTCAAGCATCATTCATATTCACACCATTGGATGAGTTTTAAATCATCTAATCTTAACCGTTATCAACGGTTAAGTTTAGATGACTTAAAGTCCATCCAACGGTGTTAACGTGAAAATGTTTGGGGTGGACAAAAAAGAGGGTGTATCATGATCCCAACCCTATATATATATATATATATATATATATATATATATATATATATATATATATAATTTTTAGTTTTAGTTTTAGTTTTTTGATGCCAAAAATTGGAGGTCCTGTGCGGCCGCACTCTTGGCACGGCTCCAGGGCCGGCCCTGGGTGGAAGATATATATACGACTTGAACGGCTCATTTTTTGAACCGTTTCTAAGTCGTATTATAATATTAGAGATATAAAGTGGTCATTAACAATCTATATTTATCATTTTGCATTAGCATGTTCTTAATTGTTGCATATCTCCTCATGATTGTGTTATGTAATGATGCATTGGTTACGCTGATATTAACTAATCTGCTAATTGAATAGATTAATGAACTTACAAGAGTGGTACAAGAATATTATTCGGCCGGAGCCGCCGGTGCCTCCTCCTCCTCCTCCTCCATTCCGTATGTGCAGCCAACACCGGAGATAGCATCGCGCGGGGCGACGCTGGGGGTAGACATGCAGGTGGTCACCGACCTTGCGGAATCTGCGGCTAAAGAACTGTTGGCAATGGCAACAATCAAGGACCCTCTGTGGTTGCCCGTTGGCCCCGACGGCACCGAGATACTCAACGAGCAACAGTACCATGAGAACTTTTCTGGGGGGAGTTTTGGTCACAGACCCCTTGGGTTCACTACGGAAGCGACGAGAGCTGCTACTATGCTTCCCACTAATGTCTATGGATTGATCGACTTGTTCATGGATGCGGTGAGTAAATCGATCTCAAGATGAAAAGAACTTTTAATCCATGCATGAGTTCTTGAATGGCCATAAGTTTTCAAATACTGATCACTTGTTGGTTTTGCAGAGCAAATGGGCGGCTTTCTTTTTCGATATTGTTTCGAGGGCAATGACAATGGAGGTTCTCTCCAGAGGGAGAGGGTTAGCAGATGGGGCAATGCAAGTGGTATGCTCTCTCTCTCTCTCTCTCTCTCTCTCTCTCTCTCGTGTGTGGGAGTTGATAATATGTTGACCCACATGTCAGAACGCTCCTTATTGTGTGTGTGCATGTTTGAGCTATCGACATGAACCTCCATTGTCATTTTAGAAGGATTTAAATAAGAAATTGATCATGTTTGAGGATTTTTTTTTTTATAGTTTTGTAGAGATGGACACTAATCCTTCAATAATAATATATAACAAAGCAGTGTAATTCTATTTGTTATAAAATTTATTCTTATTCATTTTATTACATTTGTTAGTGCTAGGTCATGACCAACCAAGATATTGCTTGTTATAAAATGTATTGGATATATGTATATTGGGTAATATTTATCCTTTTATTAAGTGTTTTTTTAAAGGTTATTAAAGTGTGTGTTACTTTTTTTTCTTTTTTTTTTGAAGCATGGACAATATTAGTTATATTTTGGTATAGGGCTTCTTCATCAAAGTCTGCATGGAGAGAAACTTAAATTTCTACAATAAAAAATATGTCACCAAGCATTTCTTGTCTTGCTCTATATTGACATGAAAAAGTCTACTAATTGACATGAATCATCAGATTATAAGTGCCGAATAGCAACTGGCTATATGTGTATTGGCTATATATATTTATCCTTATTCATTTTATTACGTGTGTATTACTCTCTTCTTCTTCTTCTTCTTCTTCTTCTTCTACTTTGAAGCATGGGAAGCCCTTCTATTTTTCTAGAATATTAGTTATATTTTGGTATAGGGCTTCTTCATCAAAGTTGCATGGAGAGAAACTTAAATTTCTCCAATCATAAATATGTTACCAAGCATTTCTTGTCTTGATCTATATTGACATGAAAAAGCCTACTAATTGACATGAATCTTCAGATTAAGTGCTGAATAGCAACTGGTTATATGCACGTGTATTGTCTATATATATTTATCCTCATTGATTTTATTACGTGCGTATTACTCTAATTTTCTTTTTTTTTCAAGCATGGGAAGCCTTCTATTTTGCTAGAATATTAGTTATATTTTGGTTTAGGGCTTCTACATAAAAGTTGTGGAGAGAAACTTAAGTTTCTTCAATCATAAATATGTTACCAAGCATTTCTTGTCTTGCTCTATATTGACATGAAAAAAACCCTACTAATTGACATGAATCTTCAGATTAAGTGCTGAATACCAACTGGCTATGTGTGTATTGGCTACATTTATCCTTAATTCATTTTATTACGTGTCTGTTACTCTCTCTCTTTTTTCTTTGAAGCATGACAATATGTCAATTAGGATGCCCTTCTATTTTACTAGAATATTAGTTATATTTAGGTATAGGGTTTCTTCATGAAAGTTCATGGATTGAAACTTAAGTTTAACTAAGCATTTCCTGCCTTATATTGACATGAAAAGACCTACTAATTAACATGAGTCTTCAGTTAAGTGTCGAATACAACTGGCTATATTTCTCCTTATTCATTTTATTATGTGTGTGTTACTCTTTTTTTTGAAGTATGTAGAATTAGTTATATTTTAGTATAGGGCTTCTTCATCAAAGTCCATGGAGTGAAACTTCATTTTCTACAATCTTAAGTATGTCACCAAGCATTTCTTGTCTCTGCTCTATATTGACATGAAAAAGCCTACTACTAATTGACATGCCTGAATCTTCAGATAAGTGCTGAATACCAACTTCCGACGCCGTTTGTTCCAATTCGGGAGAGCTTCTTCCTGCGCTACTGCAAGAAACTAGCCGACAACATGAGAACTTGGATAATTGTCGATGTCTCTTTGGAAGCCTTAGTACAGACAGAGTCCACTCCCAAATTCCGAAGAAGGCCATCTGGATGTCTGATACAAGAGATGCCTGATAGATTACTCAAGGTAAATGTGAATATCAGTTATTAACTATATACCAAGAGTACTTCATAGTTTGCTAGACTTGAGTACTGATGTCACTAATTATTATGCACCAAATTAATAGATAATCTGGGTCGAACATGTCGAGATCGATGACCGCTCCACTCATGGCATGTTCAAGATGATGGTCAGCTGCGGCATGGCCTTCGGCGCAAAGAGATGCCTAGCCATCATGGCTCGACACTTCGAACGCATCCAGTGTCTGATGAGCTACAACAGTAACCAGAGTAAGTAGATTTGCCCGTCCTCATATATATATATATATATATATATATATATATGTTTGGGTAAATATCAACTTATACTTTCAACTATTCAAGTTTTTTAAATTGATATCCTAAACTTTTATATTAGTCAACTTAATAACTCAACTATAATTGTACAACTTAATATCCAGAAAATTGAAAATAACAAAAACATTCCTTCATTCGTAATCACTTTGAATACCTTCAGGGAGGAGGATGAGGGTAATTTAATCAAAAAACTATTATTTATTTTTGTTGAAACGAAAAAATTAATAACTGCCTGACGGAGGGTATCGACTAGAAAATATTCAGAGTAGTGATTGATATGATATCAAACCTATATGTTTGGTCTGGAATTTGCAGCTACATGTAAACAAGTTTAGCTAATGTTTTATGGATATCTTCTGTTGCATGCATATATGCAGTGATAGCGCCTCAAATACATACTACAAGTATTTTGAGGCTGGCTGAGAGAATGGCGATAAGCTTCAATTGCGGCGCAGCTGGGAACCCCAGGAAGAACTGGATTCGCATATCTAAAGCTCTGGAGGACGACGTGAAGATAATGGGTAGAGTGAACATCGACGATCCTGGAAAGCCTATAGGTGTAGTTTTCTGCGCGTCCACTTCGTTCCATGTGTCTCTTCTTCCGAAGATAATCTTCGATTACCTCCTCGATGATAGCTCGCGAATAATGGTAAATCTCGTGACCACAGATAGTTGTTGATCGATCGTATTGTTAAGACTTTCAATAGTAAGCTGTATTGCTTTCATTAAATTACGTTTAGGTCTCTATATTTTTTGAGTTTGTGTTTTAGTTTTAGGATTTCTTATAATATTGAAAATTTACATTTATATCTCCATTTTGGATGGTCATCCTAAGTCTACCATAAGGACGAAATCCAAACTCTTTTCTGGACAATATAGGACCCTAAACTCAAAATTTTGAATATTATACCAGATCCTAAAACTAAATAACCCTTGAACTTAATATAGCAATCATGTTGAAATTTTCTTAGCACATACACCTATGATTAGGCATAAAGTAAAACTTGCAATCAGTTTTTGGAGTTCAAGGAACAATCTTATGTATATTACCAATACTTTTAACCATTCAACCACTACTACATGATCAATGTTGCATGGAGAGTATGATTGCATGATTTGCAAATGTTATTCGTATTTGGGATCTATCTCAGTATAGGTCTTTTGTTAATCTTAGTGCCCAAGAAATGATTGCAATTCTTCAAGAAGAAGAAAAAGGTTACAATCCTCAAGTTTAATTTGTATCCTAACATTCCCTTTGTGTATGCAAAAAGACATGCATCACAAGAACATGCCTAAGAAATCAAGGTCTTAGGTCTCACTCTATATATAAACAAACCCACTTAATTTTCATGCTACAAGTTTTTCTTTTTTCTTTTTCTCACTTAACATGACCATGAAACAGTGGAACATTCTCTACGAGGGAGGAACGTTCGAAAAAATTGCTGATATACCAATAGGGAGAGGAGAAGCAAACCGTGTCTCTGTCTTCTACGTAAATGTACGTAATTTCTCCCTTGTGTGTATGCAGTACAAAGGCTCAGTTGAGATTGCAGTTTGCTGGTACAAAATTATAATGACTAACATTCTCTCTCGTAATACTTGATGGTGCGTGATGGTAGGGTGTGCAGTCGCCCCACAACTTGAACCGGGAGTCGATGTGCGTGCAGGAGAGCTGGTGCGACGCGACGGGGTCCTCTCTGATCTACGCTCCGCTGGGCTCGGTGGCCGTGAACATACTGATGACCGAGGGAGACCCCGACAGGGTCCCGCTGCTGTCGTCGGGCTTCTCCATCTTCCCCGACGGGCCGCGGGAGCTGACCGGCGGGTCCCTTGTGACGGTCTCGTTCCAGCTGCACGTCGACACGAACCCGATGATGTTTCAGGCCTCTCCCCAGGTCGTCACTGCGATTACTAATCTGGTGAAGACTACCGAATATAAGATCAAGAATGCCTTGTTTGGAGGCTACCCTCAGTTTGGTCAAGCATAGTTGATTGATCAGTCAATTGTTAAACCCTGAAATTTTGGCTCAAAAGTACTTTTGCAGTAATAATGTTTTGATCAACCATTTGTGATACAATATATATTCAGGATGAAGTTATTTATTGTTGAAGTTATGTTTTTATCTATATTTGGTTTATACATCATTTTGCTAAGAGATACATACATGAAACTGCTGGACCTAGTTTTTATTTAACCATTTTTATTTTATTTTGTCTTTTGTTATATATATATATATATATATATATATATATATATATATATATACATGAAACTGCTGGACCTAGTGGAGAAATAACAGCATATATACATTCATGGATACATGTCTTGCCAAGGAAGAGTTAGTTACTGAAATACAATATCCTGCATACTAAAAATATTCATATTCATCTTGACCTATTCTATTCTATTCTATTATTATAATCCTAATGGATCTGTACGAGATTATTTTTTCTATCCCTTTCCTTTACATGATCTTTATTGTTTGCAAGCCTTTTCTTGTTAAAGTGGTTTTGTTAGGATGTGAGAAATGTATACTCATCTTCATTAGTACATTCACCAGTCACCATCTTATTCTTAGACAGTATTTGTATAATTTGATACATGTCGTTAGGGAGTCCAAACATTTGTAGCCAGCCATCAAAGCAATTTGGGTAGGCTGAATTTTAGTGGGAAACATGTTTATGCTCCATTCATTGCTAAGTCTATATTCATATAGATTAATATTAAAATTCATGTGATGCACAAACTATACGATACATGCATCTTTAATTCGGGAACTGTTGGATGAGTTTATAGTTGTACTGATATCTTGTAATTAGGCCATATGCAGTAAGATTCAATACAACTTTTTTTATTCAGGTTCGTATTTTAAAATTGTTCTTTGATAGACATATATTCATTTGGTTTTAGGAGTTAATTTGTGCATATTAACCTTCATCTTGATGTCTGCTCACACAGCTTTCAGACAATTGCACCTTATTTTCTGAACAATATGCACATCATGAGGTGCTTTCTTGAGGTTCTTGTTCAAAATCGAACTCCATATATCTTCAAGCAATGTATCTTCGCTAAGTAAGTGACATCTCAGTTATAATCTATAGGTAATGAACTCAGTAAAATTGGTTTATGATACCTTGTTAGATATACTTGAATTAAGTGACATGAATATATTTCTTCTTATGAGTGGCATGAATATATTTCTTCTTAAAGGTCTGTCCATGTATATTTTTTGGTACATGAATTGACAAAAGATTCAATTCGTTTTTATCTCACTCCAGTTGCTAGTGTGCCTCTCCTCCGTATATATAAATTTTATATACAAATATTTCATTCCAACTGGGTGATATGGCACTCCAATTTATTTCACTCCCATATGATGCATAATACATTCCAACACTACTAAAATACAGTGATTTAGCGACGTAAAATTGGCGATGGTCACTATCCGTCGCCAAGTAGCGACGGTTCACCGTCGGTTGGACGACCAACAGTCACCATTTGCGAATTAAACAACAATTCGTTGCTAGGACGTCGCCAATTAGTAGCTAGATCGTCACCAGTTTGTGCTGTCAAACGCGGGAACAACACGGGTAAATATGACGATGGTCTTGCGACGGATATTGAGTCGCGGACAAGTCGCCTAGATTGTTTAGTTGTGGCGATGGATATGGACGTCGCATATCCATCGTCAAGTTCTGTGCCCTAAGTTATATTAATTAGGCGGTCGATTGAAATTTTTATTTCAATCGACCTTGCCTCTCTCTCCTCTCACCGGCGTGCTCCCCTCCGGCCTGAGCTTCCCTCTCCTCCGTTACCCTCTCGTCGGCGTTCCCCTCTCCTCCCTCCGGACCGTGCTTCCCTCTCCTCCGCTCCCCTCTCACCGTGCTTCCCTCTCCTCCGTTTCCCTCTTCGGTTTGCACTGTTACTGCCCACACTCTAGGGTGTACCATTTTGGGATGATTTATGAGATAATTTCTTATTATTACTCGACATTTGGGGATGATTTCTGTGATGATTTCTTGTTACCACTCTAGGTGTTTGTGTTATGGCTTATGTGTATTTTAGTGCATGTGTTTGGGAGTTTGATAGTATAGGAGACGTGTTGTGTGTGTGATAGTATTAGTGAGTGCACATGTAGGAGGGTAGTGAAGGAAATTAGAGGGGCAGTGTTCTGCGCACAGAGGTTGGTGGAGAAGTGTGGGTAGGTACTGGCTGTTGGAGGCCTTGTGCAGTAAGTATTTGGGGGAGGTTGGGTTCAGACAAGGGGTGTAGTGCACTTAGGCACTACAAGTGCAGACTTGTGCAGTTGTGTGCACAGGTGAAGAGGGGAACAATGCTCAATCAGACAGTTGGTTAGGTACTAGTTGGGGGCAGTGGCTTGTTGATTGCAGTGGTGTATTAGATCATAGTGTATCAGATCATAATGACCGATTGTTGTGATGTATCAGTGGTAGAAGGGGTGCACAGGCAGTTAGATGTGGGGCTTGGACTGTGAGGTTGAGCAGGTGCTTTGTGAGTGTGTCAGTAGTGTGATACATGTGAAGGAGAAGGACATGGAGGATAGTACTCAGGTTGTGTGTACAGGCTTGGAATACGGGTTCCAATTAAGTGCAAATGTACTGATGTAAGGAGAGAGGGAAAGATCTATGATACCCTCTAACTATAGGATACTCTCATGATACACATTCTCTTCATCCCCAAACACAACTAAAACTATAAGAACACATCTAATATATACACTAGAGTCAAGATAACACAATTAATAGCTCCTACAAAGTGATATGGAGAGTTTGGATTACTTCTCTATGAGACAAGGACTTCGCCCAATAACGATGAGGCATAGTCCATGCATCCATTTAACTGGTGAGGTAGAGACCATGCATCCGTAGATAACATTGACTGCCCTTCGGCCCCCATCCCTCGGCAATGATGATACCATAACCCATCACTATATTTTATATTGTGAGCTGATGTCTTAGCATTACATTATGTGAGTTCATCTTAATTCTGTTATATCCTTCAGATACTATATTTGATAAGAACATATACTACACTGGTATATAGTGTCACGACCCGCATCCGGATATTCAGACACGAGTACGTGGTTACGCCCAGCCTACGCCACAGCATCGACGGTAGAACGCTGTCTGGGTCAATTCTAACCATCTAACATCTTAACAATATAATATGGTACATGTCAATCATCTCAACTCCAAACGGAGGAGCAATATGGTATCTCACAAGTAGAACTAATCTCAATCACAAAACAAACTAAGAAAGATAAAGCACGAATGGAATAGCGAAGGAAAGAATAAGAATACAATCAACAATCTGAAATAATATACAAGTTGTGAATCTCAACAATATAATAGAATGGTCTAATACAATCCAACACAAATAAACTAGACCTCCTCGGACTATGCAACTAAGTCCTCCTGGTCTATAGGAGTATCCTCTAAAGGTTCGTCGTCCTATATTTCGTAGAATGTGAGACACTGCTCTATAAGCTAGTCATCTAGAAAAATATATCCAGTCAGGATTGGAGCGAAGTACATAACTCTGAAAGTAGTTTCAATAGCATAATCGAGCATATAAAATAGATAATAGAAATAGAATACAAGATCACTAACATATGAATGAATGAACAATAGATATACAGGTAATGTACGAGAATATAGATCAAAAAATAAGAATATCGGCAATATGATGAAGTAACTGCAATCTAAATAATATGCCTCAGAATACAAGTTAATTATGTGATCGGGTGGTGAATATGATCAGGTAAGACGATTACAAGTGTAATCACCCTAATTTTCAAATTTGTTAAAAACTATTTTTTGGGATTTTTCTGCATTTTTCAAGAATTAAAATAGGTGTTTTGTCATTAAATAATTTTTAATTGCTAATAATTAAATATTAAAATATGATGAAAATAAGATTTTATGTTGTAGAATAGAAAACCGGACTTAGGGTAATTTTTCTGGAATTTATTGGGCCTCGGACCTAATTTAAAATACCTAAAAACTATTTAATTAGTTATTATTATTTATATATTTATTTTTGTATTTTCAAACCCATTTTTTCGGCCCAGCTCATTTGGGCCCAAGCCCAGCCCGCAATTGCTAGCGGGTCGGGTCGGGTCGGCCAGACTCGAACCGCCCGAGACCCGACCCGCACGACCCTTTCCTCCCCCACCCGCGTCCCCTCCGCGATTTCCGGCGGAGCTCCGGCCACGTCGTCTGGCCGCCCGCGTCGGACTCGCCCATGTCTCCCCTCTCCCCGCCATGTCCGGCTAGCCACCCCCGCGCCTCCCCCTATAAAACCCCTCCTTCCCTTCACCTCCTCCTCCAGAATCCCCTCCCCTAAACCCTATCTCCGGTCGACTTCTTCCCTCCGCCGGTGACCTTCGCCCGGAGCCCAGACCCCTCTGCCCTAGCCGCCACTCGCCTCCCTCTCTCCTCTCCTCCACCGCAGGCCCTCCCAGTCGCCGTCCCCAAACGACTCTGCCACCGCCTCCAGGCACTCGCCGCGCCTCCCCGTCTGAGCCCAGCACTGCCATCACCTCTGCCTGAGCACCCAAGCCCCGGTCGTCCGAGAGTCTAGCCTCCTCCGGCAGCATCTCCCTCCGGCGAGCCCCGGAGCATTAGGACAGAAACCCTAACCCTAACCTAGCTGGGCGCACCGCGGACACAGCCGACACGGGACTCGTCGACACAGGACACGAAGGACACTCGGACACGCGTAAATCGGGGTTTTGAGCCCTGTTCTGGTACTCGTAACTTTCTGCTCGTAACCCTGTTTTTAATTCCGTAAATTGCAACACGTAGCCTGCATGACCCCCTCGGTGCCCGGACAAACTGCTCGGTGCATCGCGTCCTGTGGCGATCGCGAACCGCGATTCAAAAACAGGAAAAACGCCCTGTTTTACCCCGGAACTGAGTACGCCCCGCCAAACGGGACTACTTGGTCGCGCGCGGTCTTCACAGATACATGCGCGTCGTTGATACGGACGTGTGGGATTTCGCAGAAGTCGATTCGGGTGTGCGTGCACACCGGGATCAACGCGTATCCGCGGACACCGTCCCGTATCCGCCTTTTCTGAATTGTGCCCTAACTTTGTGTACACACGTCGGATTGAAACGAAACTTGTGCCATCGGACTCGTAGCGATACGCTGGTCCTGTGACCCAAGTTTGGTTCGATTCTGAGAACGTTGACGAAATCGCGTGTCGTGGGCCCCACAGGCCCAGCTCGACGGGCGATTTTGTGATCGGCTCATCGGAATCCAATTCTGAAAGTTCCGTTGGGTTCGTATCATCGTTTCTGGCCTGTTGACACTAAGTTTGGTGAATTTGGAGACCGTTGACCCTGACACGTTTTTCGGTGCAAAGCGGGCCCACATGCGGACCCCGTTTTGACCCGAAATGGTCATTTTTGCCCCTGTGTCCAAATTGGACTCAAAGACAGGTGTTTCTAGCTGATTGATATCTTCTGAGCATGATGGTAATGTTTGTTTCAGCTTTCGGAGATATTTCTGGAAATTTCCGAGTAACAGAACAGTAGTTGGAATTCAAACATCAGGCAAGTGTACCTTGCCAAACCCTGCAGCTTGCTACTTATTTTCTTAACTTATTTATACATCAGTGGACAATTATACCATGCCAACTTGCAATAATTTCTGTTATAGTACTTGCTGGAGTACTTGTGTAAACATACATAAACTTGATTTAACTGTTCAACCCAGGACCGAGTGATTTTACTTAGCGTCCGATTACTAGTCGGGTGCCAACCCCGTACGCGGAGTTGTGTAACATCACATAGACATGGATATCGAGACCCTATGTATTTTCGTACTTGTCTTATCAAGTACATCATAACCCAGGACACTTGACACTATTCATAAGACAGGATCTTCCCGAGATATTCGTGGTGATTCTGTATAGGATACAGGACTTGACAGAGATATTTTATTTATAGACAATATGACTTGTTGCATTAGCTATAATCCCGCTGACATGGACATGACGTTATGGTCATGATATGCGTGATTACATTGGGTGGGGAGAGACACACAGGCTACAGGCTGTTTCATATATATATCCACTACTATTGTGAGGTTGTAGACTCTCCAGCAGAGCTAGACCCTTTACGTGTTATTACTGCTACCGGCTCCCCGACACAGAGCTTGTAGCGGTCTCAGCCTGAGTTCTAGTGCTGCTCTCATATTGCATATCACTTAGCTGGTTACATAGTTTACCCAATTATTTACTTATTGCTACACTGCTTATTTATTTGGCTTGTATTTTCTGTACCTTGTTATGTCCCCTGAGGACCTGGAATGGATTATGTCCCCAGGTTTAGCTGAGGAGCAGTACCCCGAGATATACGGGACAGGAGCTGAAGCTATTACTGGACTTGATACTGGAGCAGAACCAATCCCTGAGCACGAGGTGATTGCTGAAGACTTTTCCTGAGTACCTGATTTCGTACTCAGTATTTATTTTATGTTTGACTCTTTTGTTCCTGGCCTATTGAGCCAGTGTATTCAGACTTATGTCGGATTGTTTCTCCGACCTACTTGTTGAGACTTGTTGCTACTTATTTTCATTTCATTATGCAGTTGATTATATTTATCTTTTATGGATGAGATTAGTTGTGGCATGTTGTCGTAGACCTTATTTTACAGCTTAAGTGCGCCATGATGGTTCCATTAAATTGGGTTGTCCATCGGTGCGTGCTGCTGGCCATTGCCACGTGTCCAGTCCCTCGTTATTTTGGGACTGGGGTGTGACATAGTTTTTGTGGTGGCCCATACAGGTCTACGACTAAATTGTTCGGGTTCAACTTAGGAACCGAACAGGCCTGCAATAAGATAGGATAAGTTATAGGATCTCATCCATTGATTGAATCATTTTTGGACTCTATGTCGAATTCAATTTAATTGCTTGAATTGTATCCTGTTTGATTCCTCTGTGCGTTCTCATTGTTTTCTTTTGATGCAGAGTAATGGATCCCAGAAGTGGTGATGAGAACCCCTTGGGTACACCGCCCAAAGCTGTGGTTACCTGTGAAACTGGGGTGACGCCAGATACCATAGGACAATCCTCTCAGAGCAACCAATCTGGCCAGCCAAGTTCCAGGTTCAGGCGTGATGACATCCCGCCTCTACCACAGTTCCCTCCATCGATGCCTGTCTTTCCCCCAGGGCAGGCAATGGACGGACAGCAAATGTTCCAAATATTCTACGCCATGATGCAGGCCCAACAACAGATCCAACAAGAGGCCCAGCGTCATGAGGCCGAATACTTAAGGAACAGCCTAGTCGCAGCATTGGAGCAGGCAAATCCACCAACTAGGCGACCAGCGACGGGATCCATCACAGATTTTCGTCAACTCAAACCCCGTACCTTCTCGGGCAAGGAAGGACCAACTGAAGTTCATGAATGGCTTACGAACACGCAGCATCAGTTGGAGGCCGCTGAACTTCCAAGGGAAAAGTGGATGACTGCCGTCAGGATGCAACTGACGGACAACGCGCACCATTGGTGGCTATCCGAAGAAAGGAGCCTCGGACATGATCAAGTCACCTGGGAGGAGTTCTCCAGACTCTTCCAGGAAATGTACATCCCTGCTGTTGCTCGGTCAGAACTCTGAGACAAGTTCAACCGCCTGATCCAGGGTAATATGTCGGTGGAGGAATACAACGCCGAATTTATCCGGCTGAGCCGCTTCGCCCCTTCTCTAATTCCTACCGAAGAAGAGAAGGCGGAAAAGTTCTTTGATGGACTCAGGTTCGAGCTCCAGAGGTTAATCGGATATGTCGCGCCCACATCATATACCGACGTCCTTGCTGCAGCACGTCGTATGAAGCGCGTGACTCGGAGGGAGTCAAGTCTGAAACGTCCATTCTCCTCAGCCCCGTCCAAGTCATCACAGGGGGATTCTGCCAAACGACCCCAGAAGAGCCTGCCTCAGAGAACCGCGTCTCTACTTGTCATTTCTGCGACAAAGTAGGTCACATTGAAAGAGAATGTAGACGCAAGCTGGGACTCTGCCTGATTTGCGGATCCGGACAACACTTCTCAAAGGACTGCTCGGAGCGTCGAGAGGGAGCTCCAAATCGACCAGCTCTACCTGCACCAAGGCCAGCTCTTCCAGCTGTGGGAGCAACACAAACAGGAGCTGGAGGAGCCAGGCCACCACTACCACCTCAGGCAGCATTATTTCAGCAGGCTCGTCAACAAAGAGGACCAGCTCAGGGACGAGGACAGGCATATGCATTAGCAGTCGCGGAGGAAGCTACTGCAGGCGAGGTTATAGCAGGTACCATATTAGTAGCTTCATTACCTGCTGTAGCTTTATTTGATTCTGGAGCCTCGCATTCATTCATAGCTACTAGCTTCGTAGCCACACATAGAGTAGCTACCGCACCTCTCTTCAAGATGAAGAGAATTCTTACGGAAGGTGGTATTATCCCAGTTAGTGATATCTGTAGATCATGTTCGGTAGTAGTCTGTGGCAGAGAGATGCGAGCCCAATTTCTGATCTTTTCTATGCCTGATTATGATGTAGTACTTGGTATGGACTTGTTAAGTCAGTACCATGCGACACTTGATTGCCGGCTTGGAAAAGTGATATTTAGACCCCCTAGCCTTCCTGAGTTTGAATTTCTTTGGGGAGCTGTAGAGCAAGGTGTCCAGCCAACTCTTAGGGTATTATCTATAGAGGAGGAGTCAGGTTACCCAAGAGTCATATCGGAGTTTGTGGATGTATTTCCTGATGATCTTCCAGGTTTACCACCTGATCGGGAGATAGAATTCACAATAGACCTAACTCCAGGAGCCGAACCTATCACTTCATCGGTATATTGGCTAGCACCTAAGGAGTTAGTGGAGTTGAAAGAGCAAGTTGACGATCTTCTGGAGAAAGGATTTATCCGGCCCAGTGTTTCACCTTGGGGAGCACCTATACTTTTTGTACCAAAGAATGATGGAACTGTACGCTTGTGCATTGATTACAGAGCTCTAAATGCTGTAACCATTAAGAACCGGTATCCCTTACCACGCATTGATGACTTATTTGACCAATTGAGTGGTGCTAGGGTATTCTCAAAGATTGACCTTAGATCCGGTTATCACCAGATTAGGGTGAAGAAGGAAGATATACCGAAGACGGCCTTCAGAACTAAGTATGGACACTATGAATTCCTAGTAATGCCGTTTGGTTTAACCAACACGCCAGCCGTATTTATGAGTTTGATGAACGGAGTCTTCCATCAGTACTTGGATAAATTTGTGGTTGTATTTATTGATGATATTCTAGTCTATTCCAAGGACCACGAAGAGCACGAGGAGCACCTCAGAATTGTGCTAGAAACATTGCGACGGGAGAAGTTGTATGCCAAACTCAGCAAATGTGAGTTCCGTATGGACAATGTGCCATTCTTGGGACATATCATCTCGGGAGAAGGACTGTCAGTTGATCCGGAGAAGGTCACTGCAATAGAAACTTGGCCGACACCTACCTCCGTTGCAGAAGTGAGAAGTTTTCTCGGATTTGCTGGGTATTACCGGCGGTTCGTAGAGAATTTTTTAAGGATTGCGGAGCCAATGACGAAGCTGACTCGGAAGGATCATGAGTTTATATGGACGGAAGGATGCCAGAAGGCCTTTGAAGAACTGAAGAGGCGTCTAACAACAGCACCAGTCTTGACTCTTCCCTCAGGGTCAGGAGGTTTTGTTGTTTATAGTGATGCATCCGGTAGTGGACTAGGTTGTGTCTTGATGCAACATATCAAGGTTATCGCTTATGCATCGAGGCAGTTGAAGGTCCACGAGAAGAACTACCCAACGCACGACCTGGAGCTAGCTGCAGTAATATTTGCACTGAAGATCTGGAGGCACTATCTGTATGGAGAGAAGGTTGAAATATTTACTGATCATAAGAGCCTGAAGTATGTATATACTCAGAAGGAGCTCAACATGAGGCAAAGACGTTAGCTTGAGTTGATGGTGGACTTTGATATAGATCTGCAGTACCACCCGGGGAAAGCAAATGTTGTAGCCGACGCCCTCAGCAGGAAACCCACGGCTTATTTCTTGACGGAGCAGCCTCAGCTATTACAAGACTTACAAGATCTCCAGATAGAGGTCGTTTTACCTGGACAAAATGACTTGCTGGCTAACCTCGAAGTTAAGTCATCGCTGGTGGAGAGGATCAAAGAAGCTTTGCCTACTGATGCTAGATTTCGAAGGCTGAAAGAGAGAACAGAAGCAGGCATGCAGACGGGACTTCGCATCCACGAGGACGGGACATTAAGGTGCGGAAATCGCCTATATGTTCCAAATGGAGAATTGAGGCAGGAGTTAATGACTGAAGCACATAGCTCCATATACTCTGTTCATCCAGGAGGAACCAAGATGTACCGAGACTTAAGACAGTATTATTGGTGGCATGGAATGAAAAGGAAGATTGCCCGATTTGTGGCAAAATGTTTAGTCTGCCAGCAGGTAAAGGCCGAGCACCAAAGGACTGCAGGTATGTTGCAGCCGCTTCCCATACCTGAATGGAAGTGGGAGCATATTACCATAGATTTTGTCACCGGATTTCCAAGAAGCCCCAGTGGAAAGGATGCAGTATGGGTTATCGTGGATCGGCTCACTAAGTCGGCACATTTCTTGCCATTTAGAGTCGGATAATCCACGGAAGTACTAGCCGACATGTATATGCGACAAATTGTAAGATTACATGGAGTGCCGGTTAGTATTGTATCGGATCGAGACTCGAGATTTACGTCTCACTTTTGGCGAAGCATGCAAGAGAGTCTCGGCACCCAACTCAAATTCAGTACTGCCTATCATCCACAGACAGATGGCCAATCGGAGCGCACGATTCAGATCTTGGAGGATATGCTGCAATCATGTATACTGGACTTTGGAGGATCTTGGGAAGATCATCTGCACTTAGTGGAGTTCTCTTACAACAACAGCTATCAGGCAAGCATCCAGATGGCACCTTTCGAGGCGTTGTACGGAAGGAAGTGCATATCGCCGATATGCTGGAGTGACGTTGGCGAACGTCAATTACTGGGTCCAGAGTTGGTAATGGAGACAGTTGAGAAAGTAAAGCAGATTCAGAATCATCTCCGTGCAGCCCATGATAGACAGAAGCATTGGGCCGATACGCACAGACGTCCCCTGGAGTTCAAGGAAGGAGAGCACGTATTTTTGAGGATCTCGCCCACTCGAGGTACTATCAGATTTGGGAGTAGAGGCAAGTTGAGCCCAAGATATATCGAGCCATTCAATATTTTGGAGCGCATTGGTGAGGTGGCTTATCGTCTTGCATTACCTCCATCCTTAGAGGAAGTGCATGATGTATTCCACGTCTCACAGCTGAGACGGTACGTGACGGACCCAAGTCACGTAGTTGATCATTCTGAGATTTCGGTGGGCCCTAGCCTGAGATATGAGGAGCAACCAGTGGGTATACTCGACACCAGTGAGAAGACACTGCGAGGGCATACAATCAGACTGGTTCGGGTAGCTTGGAAAGAACACTCCCCTGGCGAATCGACCTGGGAACAGGAGGATATCATGCGCCAGCGATATCCACACTTATTCGCAGATGCAGGTAAAACCTAAGCATTCTCTTATTTTCGTAGTTCGTGCCCTTTTGTAGTTTACCCTTCGATTGCGAGGACATAATCCTCTTAAGGGGGGTATACTGTAATCACCCTAATTTTCAAATTTGTTAAAAATAATTTTCGGGATTTTTCTGCATTTTTCAAGAATTAAAATAGGTGTTTTGTGATTAAATAATTTTTAATTACTAATAATTAAATATTAAAATATGATGAAAATAAGATTTTATGTTGTAGAATAGAAAACCGGACTTAGGGTAATTTTTTTGGAATTTATTGGGCCTCGGACCTAATTTAAAATACCTAAAAACTATTTAATTAGTTATTATTATTTATATATTTATTTTTGTATTTTCAAACCCATTTTTCCGGCCCAGCCCATTTGGGCCCAAGCCCAGCCGACAATTGCTAGCGGGTCGGGTCGGGTCGGCCAGACCCGAACCGCCCGAGACCCGACCCGCACGACCCTTTCCTCCCCCACCCGCGTCCCCTCCGCGATTTTCGGCGGAGCTCCGGCCACGTCGTCTGGCCGCCCGCGTCGGACTCGCCCACGTCTCCCCTCTCCCCGCCATGTCCGGCTAGCCACCCCCGCGCCTCCCCCTATAAAACCCCTCCTTCCCTTCACCTCCTCCTCCAGAATCCCCTCCCCTAAACCCTATCTCCGGTCGACTTCTTCCCTCCGCCGGTGACCTCCGCCCGGAGCCCAGACCCCTCTGCCCTAGCCGCCACTCGCCTCCCTCTCTCCTCTCCTCCACCGCAGGCCCTCCCAGCCGCCATCCCCAAACGACTCCGCTACCGCCTCCAGGCACTCGCCGCGCCTCCCCATCTGAGCCCAGCACCACCATCACCTCTGCCTGAGCACCCAAGCCCAGGCTGTCCGAGAGTCCAACCTCCTCCGGCAGCATCTCCCTCCAGCGAGCCCCGGAGCGTTGGGACGAAAACCCTAACCCTAACCTAGCTGGACGCACCGCGGACACAGCGGACACGGGACTCGTCGACACAAGACACGAAGGACACTCGGACACGCGTAAATCGGGATTTTTGAGCCCTGTTCAGGTACTCGTAACTTTCTGCTCGTAACCCTATTTTCAATTCCGTAAATTGCAACACGTAGCCTGCATGACCCCCTCGGTGTCCGGGCAAACCGCTCGGTGCATCGCGTCCTGTGGCGATCGAGAAACGCGATCCAAAAACAGGAAAAACAACGCCCTGTTTCACCCCGGAACTGAGTACGCCCCGCCAAACGGGATGACTTGGTCGCGCGCGGTCTTCACGGATACGTGCGCGTCGTTGATACGGATGTGTGGGATTTCGCAGAAGTCGATTCGGGTGTGCGTGCACACCGGGATCAACGCGTATCCGCGGACACCGTCCCGTATTCGCCTTTTCTGAATTATGCCCTAACTTTGTGTACACACGTCGGATTAAAACGAAACTTGCGCCATCGGACTCATAGCGATACGCTGGTCCTGTGACCCAAGTTTGGTTCGATTCTGAGAACGTTGACGAAATCGCGTGTCGTAGGCCCCACAAGCCCAGCTCGACGGGAGATTTTGTGATCGGCTCATCGGAATCCAATTCTGGAAGTTCCGTTGGGTTCGTATCATCGTTCCTGACCTGTTGACACTAAGTTTGATAAATTTGGAGACCTTTGACCCTGACACATTTTTCGGTGCAAAGCGGGCCCACATGCGGACCCCGTTTTGACCCGAAATGGTCAATTTTGCCCCTGTGTCCAAATTGGACTCAAGGACAGGCGTTTCTAGCTGATTGATATCTTCTGAGCATGATGGTAATGTTTGTTTCAGCTTCCGAAGACGTTTCTAGAAATTTCCGAGTAACAGAATAGTAGTTGGAATTCAAACATCAGGCAAGTGTACCTTGCCAAACCCTGCAGCTTGCTACTTATTTTCTTAACTTATTTATACATCAGTGGACAATTATACCGTGCCAACTTGCAATGATTTCTGTTATAGTACTTGCTGGAGTACTTGTGTAAACATACATAAATTTGATTTAACTGTTCAACCCAGGACTGAGTGATTTTACTTAGCGTCCGATTACTAGTCGGGTGCCAACCCCGTACGCGGAGTTGTGTAACGTCACATAGACATGGATATCGAGACCCTATGTATTCTCGTACTTGTCTTATCAAGTACATCATAACCCATGACACTTGACACTAATCATGAGACAGGATCTTCCCGAGATATTCGTGGTGATTCTGTATAGGATACAGGACTTGACAGAGATATTTTATTTATAGACAATATGACTTGTTGCATTAGCTATAATCCCGCTGACATGGACATGAGACGTTATGGTCATGATATGCGTGATTACATTGGGTGGGGAGAGACACACAGGCTACAGGCTGTTTCATATATATATCCACTACTATTGTGAGGTTGTAGACTCTCCAGCAGAGCTAGACCCTTTACGTGTTATTACTGCTACCGGCTCCCCCGACACAGAGCTTGTAGCGGTCTCAGCCTGAGTTCTAGTGGTGCTCTCATATTGCATATCACTTAGCTGGTTACATAGTTTACCCAATTATTTACTTATTGCTGCACTGCTTATTTATTTGGCTTGTATTTTCTGTACCTTGCTATGTCCCCTGAGGACCTGGAATGGATTATGTCCCCAGGTTTAGCTGAGGAGCAGTACCCCGAGATATACGGGACAGGAGCTAAAGTTATTACTGGACTTGATACTGGAGCAGAACCAATCCTTGAGCACGAGGTGACTGCTGAAGACTTTTCCTGAGTACCTGATTTCGTACTCAGTATTTACTTTATGTTTGACTCTTTTGTTCCTGGCCTATTGAGCCAGTGTATTCAGACTTATGTCGGATTGTTTCTCCGACCTACTTGTTGAGACTTGTTGCTACTTATTTTCATTTCATTATGCAGTTGATTATATTATCTTTTATGGATGAGATTAGTCGTGGCATGTTGTCGTAGACCTTATTTTACTGCTTAAGTGCGCCCTGATGGTTCCATTAAATTGGGTTGTCCATCGGTGCGTGCTGCTGGCCATTGCCATATGTCCAGTCCCTCGGTATTTTGGGACTGGGGCGTGACAAAAACCCAACTAACTGCTTACATAACTATGATGTTGCCCTAGGGTGATGTTGGTGGTGGTGATGAAATTATGGAGGAAAGGTGTTTATATATGTATGTGGAGAAACAGGGTGATGTTGCCCTAGGGATTTAGGCCGGTTTGGCACTCCTTGGGATGGGGTTTGCTTTTTGGGAAAGGGGTTATGATGAGGGATTACATATAGGAAAGTGTGTGTGGTGAGGATAATGCTCCAATTTGAATGAATGGCCAAGATTTATCATGAAGGAGAGTGTACAAACAAAGGGGGGGGGGGGAGTTGGATCGGTTAAAGAGGGAGGGGTTGTTTCTTCATGTGTCTTGACCAATAGGATGGTGACACCTCATTGTACTTTTGCATAAAAGTCCTAAACAATTGAAAAATTGCACAGAAAGTGGAAATTGGGATTTAATGAGAAAAAATACCATGTTTGGTGTGATGTAATGGTTCAAAAGGGTGTGTGGTGTTTAATATGAGTCTTGAGGGTGTGAGTGGGGGTTTGGTTTGGTGTTGGATTTTTCTACCGTTGAGCAGACTTCGAACGACCAAAATGACCGTACAATTTTTTGTTAATTTATTTTAATTTTATTTCGTTAAAATAAAATTTCTTAAATCTAATTCCAAAACTAAACTAAATAAATAAAACCAAAACATAACTAATTAAAACAAACCAAACCAAACCAAACCAACCAAACCGAAACGTGGGCCCCCACACCCAATTTCCGCCAACACTGTTGGCTGAAATTGGGGGAGCCAATTTCAGCCAACAGTATTGGCAGAAATTGGCTTGTGGGGTCCACCGATTGTGTTTTTCGCCAACACTGTTGGCTGACTCTGTCTCTATTTCAAATTTTTGCAAACTTGTTTCGTTTCCATAAATTTAATATAAATTTATTTTGTTACCGTAAATTTTCTGATTTTTAATCCACTGGTGAAGAGAAACTTTGGCACCACTTCTCTCCTCTCCTCTGCCTCTCTTTCTTAGGCGTCGTTCCCACACCTCACCGCAAACCCCTACCCACACTACTACCGCAAACCCTAGACAAGCCCCTCGTCTCCGTTTGCACCCACTGCGGCACCGCCATGTGGCCCTCCCTAATCGCCACCGCCAAGGCAGGGGATCGATCAATACCATCGAGACCTACATCTTCTGGAACGGCCACGAGTTCGCCCCCAATAATGTACCACCTACTATTCTTTTCACTTCCTTCATTTTCTTATTATTTTTTATTTTATCAAACTACTCCCACTACGACGATGCCAGTACTACGAGGCCCGCTTTGTCTTTGTCAATTTCGTCAAGATCTGTGTTAGGTTCCCAACCTAACGACCAAGCCATGTGTGGAATCGAGAACAAATTGACAGAGAAAATAGTTATAGACAAAGAACTGAAAGCAAATTTCTAGGGTTTCTTAATTGCTAGAAGGAATTGGCAAGGAAAAATGTAAAAAGAACTGACTGTAAAAATTAAAAAATGCAAATAAAAGTTTTCTCTTGAGCGCGGCGCGGAAGCGTTTGCCAACCCACCTGAGATGACCAACCAATCTACGAAACACCAAGCACAAATGAAGACAAGTATATGGCGGTGACTACGTCACCTGGACAATTCTAACGTTTATAACTCAGATGAAATTACAATATTGCAAAAAACTAATGTTGAAACCCTTTGCCCAAATAGGTTTTACCTCCTCACCACACTCAAGAAGAAAAGCAGAAGATTACAATTGAAATCACTCACCAACCCGTAGCAATCTCCCTAACCGAAGTTGACGACTCATCGATTAAATCTCCTTCTTCCTTCTGTCTTGGATGGCGAAGTCCTAAGAGCAAAGCATTGGCTTTCTCTTAGATTTCCTGCGGACGAGCACCCCGAATCTCCAACTTGTGCTTCTACTTTGTGCCTCCACCCTCCTCTCAATTTATAGGATGAGAAACCTATTTTAGGGTTAGGAAACCCAAAAAATAACAACCATAAGATCCAGCATTTCACTAACATCCAACGGTCCAAAATATAACAAAAAAACTCCAAAATTCGAGTAGCCGCCGCCGATACCGAACTCGGACCGAGTTCGGTTCGATCCTAACATAATGATTCTGAAAACACCATACCGAGTTCGGCTCGAACTCGGCCAGGGACCGAGTTCGGATCGAACTCTGCCTCCCTTCATTAGATTTGATTACCAACAATCTCTCCCTCCAGTCTGATGAGAGGTGTTGGCTCCATGGCTCCTCAACTGGACTCCATGCCTGTCGTCCCGCGATAGAAATCCTGCTCCCCTATGCCACCGATCTCCGATCCCCCGAGTTGCTTTGCATCTTCCGTCATCTCCAGCTCCTCGACCGTCACGTCGACGCTAGCTGCCATGCATAGCACTTCCTGTACTACTGGGATCATGCCGATATCGATGACACGGCCAAGACCGAAGTCCCTGACGATCAGCCTCACCGTGAGTCTAGGCTGCATGCCCCCGACTTCCGTCTTCCCCCGGAACGTGTTAACGTTCCGATGAGCTTCTTCACCCTTGGCTGGCCCAACCAAGCGGACGGTGCGATTCTTCCAAGATTCGAACTCCTGAATCTGCCCACCTTCGTGTCCGAACCTGAAGTTTCCCCCATACACATGCGTCCTCGAGCAGAACATCACGTACTGTGCATGCCGTTGATGACCCACAGCTTTCCCTGAACTGTGTGAATGATGATGCTCCTGCCTCAGATTGAGTTTGCTGCAAACCTTGATCTCCTCCTTGGCCTCGAACTGCTGAAACCAATGTCGTCCCGTAAAGCTTTGGCAAACCACCCGTCGCCAAAACCGAATCCGTGAAGCAACCCCCACATGGAGACCAACCAGCTGTCATGGGACCGACAGTCTGACCCTCAATCTTTGACTAATCACCATTCGTCGCTTTGTCTCGACGAACCAAATCCTATGTATCCCTCAAAGTATCTCCTCGAAGCCCCTCCAAGACAAGTTTTTGACGATCCACCTCCTGTCGAATACCCCTCGAGCCTCCATCCGGTGTCTGTGGCCTACCTGTACACCTTAACGGCTTGAGCCTGTACATGCCACAACACAAATCTCCTCGAGCCAGCTGCTGGGAACCCTTTGTAAGCATCCAATCTTTGTCCCCAAACAAACTGCGACAGCCATCATCCGCCGGCCTCCCTACCGAAACCAAGTTGTAGCGCAAACTCGGTACATGTCGCACATCCTTGAGAACGAGCTTCTCACCAAGCTCCGTTGTCAAGTGCACATCACCGATGCCTACAACTGCAGCCATCCCCTTGTTGCCCATCTTCACACGTCCAAACCTGCCACCGCGGTATGACATGAAGATCCTCTTATATGGAGTGGCGTAATACGACGCCCCCGTGTCCATGACCCAGTCGTTATCATGACACACGGTACATGCCATAAGGTTCCTCTGTATCGGTTGCTGCGATGATGAGACCTCCCATAACCATGAGATCATCCTGATCATCCTTGCCTTTGGCCTTCTCAGCTTTGAGCTTCATGCAGTTCTCTTGATATGACCCCTTTCGCCACAGTGATAGCAGCCTTCCTTGCGGTCCACAGTCGCAAGATCCCGAGAACTCCCCTATGTCCTCGCCTGTGACTTGGGTCTTCCCTTTCCGTAGGAAGCCACCAGAGCGGACTCATGCGACGATTCCACTTGCTTATGCCGGATCTCCTCGTTCAACAAGCTGCTTTTGACTTCCTCCATCGTGACAACTCCATCAGGAGCGGAGTTGCTCACCGACACCACCGTCTCCCAGCTTTCCGACAGAGAACTCAAAAGCAGAAGGGCTTGAAGCTCATTCTCAATCAGCATCTTCATCGCAGATAGCTGATTGATGATGCCCTGAACCTCGTTCGGATGTTGTGCCACCGGTGCATCCTCCGTGTACTTTGAGTTGACGAATTGGCGAATCAGAAACGCCTTGTTGCCAGCCGTCTTCCTTTTGTACAACGAATGCAGCTTCTTCCACAATGCTTTTGCAGAATTCTCCATGGACACGTGGTGAAACACCGAGTCGTTCACCATTGGCGGATGAATCCAACAGCTTTTCGATCCAGTCGTTTCCAGTCATCAGAACCTTTGTCCGTCGGCTTTGCGCTGTCGCCCTCCAATGGACCATGCAAGTCCTTGCACCAGAGTAGATCCTCCATCCTTGGCTTCCAAATCGCCCAGTTCTCTCCTGTGAGAGTGATCATACGAGTGTTCATATGCTCCGTAGACACAGTTGCACCTTCCCTCTCGAGAAGAACCTGGCTCTGATACCACGTGTTGCGCGCGATGCGGAAGCGTTTGCTAACCCACCTGAGATGACAAACCAATCTACGAATACCAAGCACAAATGAAGACAAGTATATGGCGGTGACTACGTTACCTGGACAAATCCCAACCTTTATAACTCAGATGAAATTACAAGATTGTAAAAAACTAATGTTGAGACCCTTTGCCCTAATAGGTTCAATCCCCTCACCACACTCAAGAAGAAAATTAGAAGATTACAATTGAAATCACTCACCAACCCGTAGCAATCTCCCTAACCGAAGTTGACGACTTCTCGATTAGATCTCCTTATTCCTTCTGTCTTGGATGACGAAGTCCTAAGAGCAAAGTACGTTCTTTCTCTTAGATTTTCTGTGGACGAGCACCCAAAATCTCCAACTTGTGCTTCTACTTTGTGCCTCCACGCTCCTCCCTATTTATAGGATGAGAAACCTATTTTAGGGTTAGGAAACCCTAAAAATAGCCAACCATAAGATCCAGCCGTCCACTAGCATCCAACGGTCCAAAATATAACATAAAAACTCCAAAACCCGAGCAGCCGCCGCCGACACCGAACTTGTACCGAGTTCGGTTCGATCCTGACAGAACGGTTCTGAAAACACCACACCGAGTTCGGGCCGAGTTCGGACCGAACTCTGCCCCCCTTCAGCAGACTTGATTCCCAACTTTTTCTTCCTCGATACTCTCTTCTCTGTGTTACCTCTTATATATAGCTGAGGTTATCACTAACCGTGACTAACACTGGTAACTAATTGGCTATTGAGCTGGCCAAATTGATTTAGTGAGCTGGCTTGTGACTCGGTCAATGTGAAGGACTGATACACAGCTGATACATGCATGAAGGACTGATACACACATATAGCAGCTCCGATACTTTGCTACTACTACTCTTCCTGTTATCTTCTATTGCTTCATGCTATCTCAGCTTCTCACAGGACCAATATACTGGACTGAGCCACTTGCACATCTGATACTCGTGTGGAGCTAATGCTAACATGAACTGCTCCATTTAGGCTCATAACTTCCCCTTCCCCTTATTTTGACCCTGTCTCAAGGTCAAAGTATGTATGGTCTATGATGAAATTTTCATAAGAAGTAATACAGAATCAAGTAAACCTTTTATAGCTATCTTGGAGTCTTAAATTTCATCAGAACCAAGTTGCGCTGTCCTGGCCTGGATCCCATACCATTAGAGATGGCAATGCTAGTACTCCAGATCCAACAACAACTGTGATTGCGTGAGTCGTCGCAGTCCAGACAGTCCCTGGATCCCATACCATCACCATAACTTGAATGCCAGCTGCTCTACAGTCCTCAATTGCTTTGTGAACTTCTGCTCGAGGGGGGCCCCTAAGCCCAACCCAGCCAACAAAAATGAGGTTGCTATCGATTGATGAATAATTTGATGGTTCAAGGAGAAGCTTATGTGCAGGGTTATCTTCACCATCATATGTACTAAAATCCAAAAGATTTTCCTTGTATGCAAAGCCGAGACAGCGGAAAGCATTTGTTGACATTTCATGAAGGAATTCTAGAATAACTTCTTTAGAGTTTTCATCCAGCTGCACAACAGAACCATCTAGCAACTGAATGTAAGAACTTCTTCCCAATTCCAAGAAACACACGACACGATTTGCATGGCACATGGAACGAACTTCTTCAGATGATGGCACCTCAGAAGCTATTTGCAAAGCAAGTTCATATTGCAATAAAGCATCATCATACTGTCCCGCCCCATAGCGTTTATTTCCATCTACTTTTGCATCATTTGCTTGATTTAAAGCTCTCTCGTTAAGTTGATGCTGGTTTAAGGCTTCCTTTGGAGATGAAGAGACAAACTCAGGGTCATGATTGAAACTTACCAAGCACACAGACCTGCTCAAGGTAACTGAAGGTGGAGGGATCTCATGGGTGTTCACTTGAGATGGAGAGACATCCATTGTGGACTCAAGGCCAGGTTCATTAGTGACATATCCCCTCTCACAAACTTGAAAATTTTGAGAAAAATCCAATGCAACAGGTTCATCCTCATTGTACTCGTCATTGGCAGCCTTTGAGCTCTTCGAAATGATGTCTTTATCAGAATGGGAACAACTTCATCATTTCTTCCCATGATATTGCTTGTCTCTTCCCGACAATCATCGGATAGCAAGTCTGGCTTGTCCAGTATGTCTATCTCAGTGTTTTCTTTCTTTAGGGACATAACGTCGAACACCTTCGGGGCAACTTGGAACTGCTGCTGCGGTGTTGAGATCTGCGGCTAGAGTCAAGTACTCTTGCTGCTGATAGTAGTAGTACGGGACGGAGAACCGCGGGACATAACCTTGTGGTTCAGGCGCAGTGTATTGTGGTGGAGGAAGAGAATACGACGTCGGTTGCTCGTTCCACGTCGACATCGAGGACGGATTCACATATGACGGTGGATAGTAGCCGTATGAGGATGGCGGCTGTGGCGGTGGAGTGTATGGCTTCTGGTACTGCGGCACCGACGGAGAGATCTGCGGATGTGGCGGTAGAGTGTATGGCTGATGGCAGCCGTACGAATCTGGTGGTGGCGGATGCGGTGCCATGGCCGGAGGAATTTGGGGAAGATTAAACTCCCTAATCAACTCATCCAACTTTTGATCCAATTTATTTGATTTGATCTCTAGGGTTAGAGTCATACCTTCCAAAGTTTGAAATCGTCTTTCCATCGCTGAGATCGACGGCAGGGATGGCGATTCCGATGAAGCTTCTTCCCAAGATCCATGGTAGGACGAGATCGGCTCTTCATATGGACAACGAATGGGATCGAATTCGCGCTGATACCAATTGTTAGGTCAAGCCATGTGTGGAATCGAGAACAAATTGACATAGATCTTTTGTCTTTGAGTTTTTGTGTTTGTAGACAAAGAACTGAAAGTAAATTTCTAGGGTTTCTTAATTGCTAGAAGGAAATGGCAAGGAACAATGTAAAAAGAACTGACTGTAAAGAAATTAGAAATGCAAATAAAAGTTTTCTTCCTCGATACTCTCTTCTCTGTGTTACCTCTTATATCTAGCTGAGGTTATCACTAACTGTAACTAACACTGGTAACTAATTGGCCGCTGAGCTGGCAAAATTGATTTAGTGAGCTGGTTTGTGACTTGGTCAATGTGAAGGACTGATACACAGCTGATACAGGCATGAAGGACTGATACACACATATAGCAGCTCCGATACTTTGCTACTACTACTCTTCCTGTTATCTTCTATTGCTTAATGCTATCTCTGCTTCTCACAGGACCAATATACTGGACTGAGCCACTTGCACATATGATACTCGTGTGGAGCTAATGCTAACATGAACTGCTCCATTTAGGCTCATAACAATCTGCAACACCAGAATGTACTTCATCCTCCGCATCGGTCCCTTCGTCGCCACAGAATACAATTTGGGTATATATTTTTTATTTTCTTGTTTTGGTAACGTGGTATTGTAATTTGTAAATATTTTTTTTTTGGTGTTGCAGGGGAGTGCCAATATGGTTGCATGATTTTTCGGGAGTCGTGTTCCAAAATGATAATGAGCCATTTAAGGTTTGAATGTTTTTTTCGAAATATTTTGGGATTTTTTGGTTGGATTGGTTTGGTTGGATGACTATGTTGGTTTTGGGGTTTTCATGGCATATGCAGAATTTTGCGACATTAGCAGACATGATGAAGAGAGGCCATATCATTCTGGCTCAGGTAAGAAATCTTAGTCATTCTATGCTTCATCTGCACTCCATGAAAGGGAATTAGCCCAACGAGTATGTATGAGTAGTTTAAGTTGTTCAATAATTTTATTGCTTGTTTTTCTTATTGAAACTTGACAACTGATCTAGAATTTCAAACAAAGCATAGTGGCATCTCCTTGGTATCAAAATATGCTCTAGCCGAATGCCATTGTATGACTCATGATGTTCATTGGTTTTTTCAGACACGAAATCAAAATTTCTAGTTAAGAAAATAACACTAGCATTATGAATTTTTTTTGCTAGTCATTCCTTAACGAACTAGTGGCTGCCTGAGTGTTGATTGTCCCGTTATGGAGCAATGTGTTCAGGGTGAATCGAGAATGCTTCCCAACCCATCTATTCATAACCAACTATTCAAGTACTCTACGGAATATGGGATTGAGAATTGAATCACGCCGCGCTTCTGGCAGTTTAAGTACTTAGCAAATTCATTCCCATGTCAATGGTTATATTGTCTTATTAGCCATATAGTATGGCAATTTAGCCAACTGTCTACATACTTTAAATATTTCCTTTTACCACTTGTAATTTTTTAATCTGGTATAGTAGCCTATGTTGTTAGTATGTTACAATACACGACACGTATCTTACGATATGGTACTATATGCTACCATTTTTTTATGTATCAAGAAGCCGAGGAATCACTGGAATATTTCGCTAAAGGGCCGCGATTGTTCAAGGGTTCGAAGCTTGGTTGCTTAAAAAATTGTCTTTTAAAGGAACAAATCAGTAAGTTGTTTCTAATGAAATTAGGAATCAAACCTAGTATGCTAATTTACTCGTGTACGGCGGTTTTTATTATTTTTCTATGCTAATTTGTACTTTTCTTGAGTTTGTTAAGCATTTTTTAGATCTTCTTGCAATATTGTACACTGGGTGGGGACTTCTTTTTTGGGTCATCATCTATGAGGACACTAATACGAGTACGGACACGATATGGATATGGAAATAATTTCCTCTTGTCCGTGCAACATAGTTCATGATTTAACATCAACCATTCTTGGATTTTAAGATGCTGCTCTTGTTTCTTAAAATGTACGATTCTGCTCTGTTTGATAATAAACGAAAGAAATGAAACTAGGTTTATACGAAACCCTTTCTTTGGTTTACAAACAAGAAAAAGAAGTACAATTAATCCTATACGAGAATGTTAAGTAAAATTTTTTGATTCTGGGGTAATATTGCTATAGGAGTCTGATCTGCGGTCGATCACTTTGTCCCTTGGATCACACGATGACGACGAAGTGCTGTAGAAGGAGAAGCTTCAAAAGATCGCAAGAGGGATTGGATGCTCGATGTCAAAGTCGTCAATCACTACTCTCTGTCTGTGCTCTAGACTCTTCTCTCTCAAAAAAAAATCGATCCTCCCCTCTATTGATAGGGGTCTCTATTTATAGAGCCTAGTTACAGTAACCGTCCAGTCAGCGTAGAAGCCGAACAGTGGAGAGTGTGGCGCTCTTTACGCGGCGGTTATGATAACTGCTACCCACGTCTGAATGATCTCCTGAATCCGCGTGTGACGCGTGTCCCATTATGAGGTAACGCGTATAACTGTTGCGAAGATCACGGCATGCAAGCTACGTAGGTAACTGCCTCTCGCGTAGAGATGATTGGCGTAGAAGCCAATTTTGGCGTAAAAGCCAAATAGCTGACATACTAGCGTAGAAGCCAAATAGCTGTCATACTGGCGTAGGAACCAAATAGCTGTCATACTGGCGTAGAAGCCAAATAGCTGTCATACTGGCGTAGAAGCCAAATAGCTGTCATACTGACGTAGAAGCCTAATAGCTGTCATACTGGCGTAGAAGCCAAATAGTTGTCATACTGGCGTAGAAACCAAATAGCACATAAAACTTGATGTTGACTGGGGTCTTGAGCGTATTCTGGACCAAATAGCCTTATTACGTAACTTTGCACATATAACCTGAGTTGGCGTATTTCGAGGAGATAGCATACGGCGTACTCCTATAATTGAAAATAGCCAGGTCGGCGTATTTCGAGAAGATAGCATACGGCGTACTCCTATAGCTGAAAATAACCTAATGGCGTAATGTGCAGGGATGGTGATGTGGACGTATTAGCCCCAATTATGGCTCACCCAGTCATTAAAAGTAGCACCAAATCTCGTGCATTAAATGCAGAGATCTGCCCCCATCTCGCGCATTAACTACAGAGACGTGCCTTGAGTTCTGTACGAAGAGCAGCTTTTGACGTGGCGGTTGGTTTTGTCTCATCCTGAGCGTAAAAGCTCGTCTGCCTGTGTAAAATAGGCAGCGTATTCCTTGAATGCGTAAACGACGTCTTAATTCAAGGCTTTGTCACTAAACGACAGTTTGGAACTCTGTGTAGAATCATCATTACAGCCGTCCTCTTGATAGTCGTGCAATATTCTTTGTCAGGAGTCAGGTTCACTGCTTCGTCTGACAGGTTCATTCGAGGAATACGAAGAGTTCCTCGTACAACTTCCTGCTGCATTAAAAGCAGATAGGTTTTACGCCAAAATGGCGATGTAGCAACCATTTTACGCCAAAGTGCTCTGGAAATACTGCATTACGCGGGTTGTTCTGGAGCTATATTGTACGCTGAATAGCGTTAAAGCTCTGCTGTACGCCCATAGCTCTGAAGTCATACTTTACGCTGCACAGCACTGAAACTCTGCTATATGCGGGCTTCATGCATATTGCGTATAATTCTATAGCATATTTTTCATGCTTCTACAAGCTCTTCTTTTGTATTTGTTCTTCTTTGATCAACTGCATTTCATTAATATCAGGTATGTGTCAAAATTTTGCAGCAAGGAATAGAGGCAATAAGCGCTACCGCCTGATGAACGATACTGCACTACTAATCTTTACATCAAGAATCTGGGAAGTAACTTAACAATCTTTCGAAGTTGGACATTGGGTTTAACATACCACTACAAAAATACAGAGTTTTAGCGAAGGAATTTGCGACAGAATTTTCCATCGCTAAAATACCTATTTCCGTCGCTATTTCAATTTAGCGACAGATTAGCAATGGAATTGTGGCGTCAATAATTTAAGTGTCGCTGCCAATATTCCGTCGCTATTCCGTCGACATGGCGACGGATTAGCGACCGAAATAGCGACATAATATCAATGATGGATTAGTGACATTATTTCCGTCGCTGTATAATTCTGTAGCATATTTTTCATGCTTCTACAAGACCCCTTCAAAGTTTTCAAATTTCTCGTAATTTGAAACACTTTGAATGAATCATGAAACGGTCAAATTTGACTCGTTCCCCGAGGCTGATTTCTCGGCAAATATTTAGGAATTTGTTGGGATTTGATGTGATCTCCTTTGCCTATATAAAGGCGACTGAGTTAACCTATTTTTCCCATACTTCCTTCACTACAGAAGAGATGGTTGCCGATGTTCGTCTTGCTGACTTGAGGAAGAATGACTTGAGGAAGAAGAAGATCATGTTCTTCCAGCATGTAAGGAGCCGTAAAAAGAGGCGTCTTCGAGCAAATGTCCTCTGCGACGATGGATCATGGAAGGATATCATAGCTTCCTTTGCTCGGGATGATCAGCAATTTCATATAGCGATTCGTCCCGGAGAGAGGAATGGTCATATTGGACCACACAGCTTGCAAGCTGTATTTTCTCCCATCATGGCGGTGGACGAGGGTAGGCAGTTTGGCCCTGTCTTCCAGTATTGAGTTGGGTCTGAACCCCCAACACAATTCTAGGGCATACCTGCCATGGCGTATGGAGGATGGGCTCTGAATAATTTATACAAGCCCAGTTCTGTATCCTCCCGCCATTCACCATTTTCTTGTTCATCGGCCGCATAAGCCGATGAAGTGCCGTAGAAGAAGAAACAAAGATCTCCACCAATATGATAACCTGGCGTAGCAGATTCTTGGTGTGATCTTAAATGAAAATGAGAAACCCTTTGTAGAAAAATGATTTCCATCATATGTAATCATGAAGATGAAAAAACCTTTTGTAAACTGGATTTCCATCATATGTAATCATGATTAATAAGATTGTCTTCTTTTATGCATCTAATGATTTGCCATATTTGCTGTGAGGAAGTCTGAATATGTGTAGCTTCAACACGTCTGAATAATTTTACGCCGACTCTGATAAAAGAGTATCTGATCTCGTCCCGTCTTTTACGCGTAACTGAAGACGCGTAGAAAGCTCCTTAGCATTAAGTCGTCTTTAAAGACCCAAACTGTCATGCTGTTTTGGACGAGGAGTCGCGTAGAATTTCTGAACTGTCACTTCTTTGACATGAAGGATTCTTGTTCAAACCATCATCTTCAAGAATGGTTTCCCGAAATCCCATGCAATAGGGCGAGAAATGGCCGTCAAACAGGTCATACTTGAACTTTTGAGAGAGATTCCGGTTGGACTTCGGATGAGCTTCCCAATCGACCCAAGAAGAAGTCACCTTCAATGTTGAACTCTGTATGTTTTGGGCACATTAGAATATTTTGTAGCCAAGAAGGAGCATTCCTGCGTAAATCCTTATGATTGGCCATCTGTAGCTTTCGAGCGTAGAGTCGTAGATTTGTAGCCTCTGAGCGTAAAAAGCTTCTGAGCGTGAAATCGTAGATTTGTAGCCTCTGGGCGTAAAATCGTAGGTTTGTAGCCTCTCGAGCATAAAAGCTACTGAGCGTAAAAGCATCTGGACGTAAAACCATAGACTTATAGCCTCTGAGCGTAAAATCGTAGATTTGTAGTCTCTGAGCGTAAAAAGCTCTTTAGCGTAAAAATCATAGATCTGCTCTGCGCGTAAATTCTGGATTCACTGACTGTCCGTCTTCTCTTTTCAAATGATAAGCTGACGTGGCCCCAAATCATAACCGAATATTAAATATCGGATTTGGTTAGGGATTCGAAGAGTTTAACCGAACTCTATAAATACCCCAAGGCCATGAGAGAAGAAACCCTTCATCTGTCTTTTGCAAAAAAAATTCGTCTCTTTGAGAACTCTTCTTCGTCTCTTCTCTGAGCACTCTGAGTTTTAGCCATGGCACCGAAACAATCTTCCACCGCTAAGGGAAAGAAAGTTGCCTCTTCTTCTCGCTCCTCTGCTCAAACACGAGCAACTCCCATTGGGCTGAGAGAACTCCGCTCTGAACGAAGTGTCCCACCGTCAAGTTGTGCACCAGGCGTCATAGGTAAAGTTTTTTGGGAAGAGAAAAACCCTTCGCACACGTTGTACGTGAACGCGCTAGGTCATCTTCTGTGCTGATAGCCTCTTCGAGAAAGATGATGCACAGAGATATTTTATCATTACGCCCACATTCCTAATGTGTCAGCGTAAAAACTCCATATTTTCGCAGTCTAACGTAAAAGCTTAGACTGTCGAAATTTGGCGTATATGATAAAACCTTGCGTTTTACGCACTGGATGTAAATTCCAGCATAAAATCGTAATTTTTAAAAGTCTGGCTTAAAAGCATGGACTGTCAGGTTTTGGCGTAAATGACGAAACCTTGCGTTTTATGCACTGGATGTAAATTCCAGCGTAAGACTTAAGTTTTTGCAGTCTGGCGTAAAAACATACTATTAGTCTTTGGTATATGCTGCAAGAATATAGCGTCTAGTGTAGAACTGACTCATTTTTCTTGCATTTTGCAGTAGACTTGCAGATCCCTCATTTGGCTGAAGTGATGAGTTCTGCTGCTGGGATGCTGAACTCCAATTATCTGGAGGACTTGTCCCATGTGACATTCCCTATTTCTGGAACCCAGTATCCTGAAGAAAGGGGAACTTTGATATCGTCTCAAGGAGAGCGAATGCTATTGAGTATGATCAGGGGGGAGCCCCTGACGTATATAGATGGGACCGAATATAGGAAGCCAGCTTTCCTATTCGGGGATATGATTGATAAACAATCCCAGACGAAGCCCAAGAAGGAAAATTGGGTGTTTACTGCTGAGGGCATGGTCATGTTCCTGCCAAGGATGCCTAGAAATTACCCTATCTCGATATTCTTCCATGCCACGCATCCCAGGAAGATGTCATGGGTCATGACTCCAGATCTTCACGGCCAGCAGGGGACGAAACTTCAGGATTCAGGTCACGGGAGGACCATTCTTTCTCCCGAAGCCTTCTACTGGTTGGTCTGCATTAGACCTTCTCATCTGCTGTACAGGAGTGAGGACCATTGCTATTTAGAGCCGTATCTGCCTAGCCGATTCGTCAGGCAATTTGGGTACGACCAATTGCATGTGGGGGACTTATCGACGGAGCTAGAGGGTGGCGGTACTTCATAATGGGTTGTACTGGAGCAACCTTTACTGTGCCCGCGACTTCTCTCTCCATGGAGTTGTGCATCCTCCATTCGTACGCGCAATTTTATGCGTCCATTAATACCTTCCATCGTGATTTTGATGTGCGTGGAAGTTTTAGGATGCCCTCTCATAAATCCACTGGAAGAGAGGAGATCCCATCAGTCTCCTCTGATGAAGGTGAAGACCCTGTCGGTCCAGACAAATTTTTGTTGACAATACCGAGAGGCATAATAGCTCCGCCTGCAGAGCCTCTTGTTATCCCCAGTAAGCGAAGGGCTTCTACTCTGAAAGAGCCTTCCCCTAGCAAGAAAAAGAAGACTGTCACTGGTCCTAAAAAGACTTCCAGCCATGAGGCTTCTCGGAGTGAGTTTGTTGTTTCCCCGGTTGGGGATGATTCTTTGATCAGAGGTCCTTCGCCTTTTAGAGAGGGAACCTCCATAGTCCCGGCTGACAGTACCGGAGATTCTTTGCTCGAGACTGCTGTCGCTACTGCCGCTACTGGTAGTGCAGTGAGGTCACCTTCGAGGCCGAGCATATTAAGGATATCTTTATCCAGACAAATAGTGGGTCCAGCCCCGTCTTCATCTGTAAGTATTTCCAGTGAGATTCCACCCGATGAACCTCGAGTGGATCTGGGTGAAGACTGGGATTACTATCCTCAGACGTCATTTGGTGTACTCTCTTCTCCAGGTATGACAGCTTGCTTAGCATCATTAAAAAATGATTTAGCTATACAAGCTGCGGACGCAACATACATACCATCGGCCATGGATAAATGTTGTCTTCACGCTTTTCTTCAGAAAATTAACATCAATTTGATATTAACTTTCTCTTGTCTTCTTTTCAGGCGAAGACATCATTGGGGAGGGTGGAGTTGACACCACTTCTGACCTTGTTGCGGAACCTGCTAATGAACCGGCGGTGTTCGACGTCGACGAAGCAGGTTTTGAAGCTGCCGATCTTCCATCCGCAACATTCTCGGATGTCGTTCCAATAGTAGCAGTTCAATCAATATCAGAGGAGGATGAGCCTACCGTCTCGACTGTGCCTCCTTCGTCAAGCATGCCGACAACTTCAACTGTTGTTGGCGTCTCCTCTTTTGTCGCGCCATCTACTGAAGCGACAATTGTGGCAACATCCTCTGCCAACGTTCCACAAAGGGGTTTTACTGATATCGCGGCCACTCCCAGCGTCCATTCGCATTTTACTATGCTAGTTGAACAATATACTAGCATATTCTATGTCACTTTAAAGTCGTTGATATCCATGGTGCTGGAGAAGAATCTGGGCTTTGATGCTCTGAAGATGTCCTCCAATCTTACCATAGCGCAGATTAGAAACTTCAATGACGCTGAAAGGGCTAATGCATTAGAGCAAATAGTTAATGGTTTAGAACAACCCATTAACGAATATTTGCAGCTATCCCGAGGCGGCATTGATGATCTGGTTCAGGCCGAGTATGACTCTCTGACTGCAGAACTTGCTCAGCAAATAGAATTGCTAAACAAATCCATCCAGGGACAACAACAAGAGATGGATAAAGAGTGAGCAGTCTTGGAGGAGGTTATTCCTCAGTTAACTCTGTACCAGGCTGAACGTGAGGAACATGAAGCGACGGTTCGAGGATTGGAAGCTGAACTTGCTCAGGCAAGAGAGGCTTCTTAAGACGTCGGCAGTTCATGGTGTGTTTGAGGGCCAAATGAAGAGAGCTCAGCAGAACTTGGCCCATGCGGGTACCATCCGCGCAGGTTATGTTAAGTCTTTGTCCAGACTATCTTCCCTGAACAACGATGAGGCACGGCTGGAACGGGCTCGCAATAACATGTTGGACTCCAGGAATGAGAGGATGACCGCTCTGGCACAACAGCTTCGTGATTTGACTGCTCCTCCTCAATGATGTACTTTTTGTTTCTTTTTGTAACTTGCTCTTTCTGGAGATAATAAAGAGACTTTATCTGACTTTGGTAGACCCATCATTTTTGAACATAAATGATAGGCTAGGGTGAAAGTGATATCAGAGGTAATATGGACGTGATATACTTTCGGTAAGCTTTAGCTGGATATATCTATTCAGAGGTTATATGGACATGATAGAATATGATCCAACTAAATTTGTATACAAAATACTATCAGAGGTAATATGGACGTGATAGGTTTTGAAGTTCCAAATTAGTTAGACATGTCTATTCAGAGGTCATAATAACATGATAGAATATGGTCCAACTAGATTTTGTACGTAGTATCGTCAGAATGAGATCTTTACCATACTCCGCTTAAAACAAGGAAGATTAAGCATAGTACTTCTTCAAGAATTTGCCGTTGATAGGAGCTATTAACAAGTCTCCATTAGGCTTGGCTAATCTGTAAGCGCCGTTTGAGAACGTCGTCTCGATCACATAAGGGTCTTCCCATTTGGGCTGGAATTTATCCTTACTCTTGTGAGTAATGATCATTGGCCTTTTCACAGCTAAAACTAGCTCGCCAACTTTGAACACTCTTTCCTTCACTTTTTGATTAAAAGCCTTGGAAATGCATGCCTGGTAGAACGAAATACGTTGTTGAGCTTGAAGGCGTTTCTCGTCTAATCCTTCTAGCTCTTGAAGCCTTAATAGATCATTCTTTTCCTGGGTCAACTCATTAGCCACTGCTATTCTGAGTGATGGAATTTGAACTTCAATGGGGAGAACTGCTTCACTCCCGTAAACCAATAAGAATGGGGTACAACCTGTCGGTGTTCGTACCGTTGTGTGGTATGCCCAGAGGCATTCTCCCAGTTTCTCATTCCAATCTCTTTTGTTCGAAGAAACAAACTTCTTCAAGAGTTTAATGATGGTTTTGTTGAAGGTTTCCGCCAAACCATTAGCAGCAGGATTATACGCCCTAGAGGCCATATTTTGTATCCGATTCTTATCGCAAAATCGGTGAAACGCTTGGCTGATGAATTGAGGCCCGTTGTCATGGATTATTCTTCGGGGTATCCCAAAGCGATAAATGACATGATGCTTGATAAAGCTAATCACATTGGATGTCTTTACCTCAGCAAGAGGGATCGCCTCTGCCCATTTGGAGAAATAATCGGTGATAGCCAATATGAACCGATGTGCCCTAGAAGACGACGGGTGAATCGGACCAATGATATCCATACCCCATGCTTCAAAGGGCCATGATGCAATAGTAGGATGTAGATACTCAGAAGGCTGATGTATAAAATTCGCATGAACTTGACAAGCTTTGCATTGTCTTGCATATTTCACGGCATCTGCAATCATAGTAGGCCAGTAATAGTCCATTCTCCTGATATGATCCTGTAACTTAGGACCGGGTTGATGTGCTCCACATACCCCGTCATGAGCTTCTCGGATAACCCGTTTTGCATCATCGTCAGAGAGACATCGTAACAATAGTCCATCATAAGTTCGGCGATATAGACTTTGTGAAGAAGCATTAAAATAGAATCGTAGTGATCGTCTTTTAACCGATACTGTTTCTTTGGGATCTTCTGGTAAGATTCCGCATGCTGCGAAGTCTATAAAAGGATTTCTCCAATCTCTCTTAGGAGGATCCGTATTTACGGCGTAGCTGCGTTCCATGTGAAAATTATTTTTCACACAAAACAAATCTCTGTTAAGAATGATCACCGAGTTCTGCCTTCTTATAGGAATAGCTAGATCTGCAGCTAAACTGGCCAGAGCGTCAGCTTCCAGATTTTGAGATCGAGGCATATGCTCTAAGAAGAATCCTTTAAAAGACATGGCTATCTCGATCATTGCTTGGTGATAAAGAATGAGGTCTGGATTGCGGACTTCATATATTAGATCCTCTTAACCTGATTGACGATCAGTTGGGAATCACCAAAAGCTTCAAAGTATTCAATATCCAATTCTTTAGCGACTTGAAGTCCGATAAGTAGGGCATTATACTCTGCCACATTATTAGAGCAGGGTTCGCTAAGAGAATATGCTCGATAAATGACGAGTTTGTTAGGAGTCACCAGAACGATTCCTACTCCTGAAACCACGTTTCCCTTGGGACCAGTCCAAGAGGCACCATCGAAGAATAGATGCCATATATCATCTTCCATTGCAGAGTTACATTCTGCAACTTCGTCGGGAATGTCCTCGTATAGTTTGGAGGTTTCCGGAATTGGATGGGCAGCTAAGAAATCAGCCAAGGCTTGACCTTTCATGGACTTCTGAGGGACGTACACCATATCATACGCTGTTAATAACATCGCCCAAGTCGCGAGTCGGGAATTAAGGACACTCGGCTTACTCATCAATACCCGGAGAGGATTGATTCTGGAGATGATATGAATAGTTTGGCCTGTGACGTAATGTCGCGTCTTCTGAATGGCAAACATTAGGGCCAAACATTCTTTTTTCACTGGATTGTACCGGTGTTCAGCTCCGACCATCATCCTGCTTAGATAATAAATAGCCTGTTCATGACCCTCATCGTTCTTCTGTGCGAGGAGAGCTCCTAAAGAATGATCCATTGCTCGAACATACAACAAAAATGGTCTTCCTATGACGGGAGGCACCAGAACGGGAGGATTAGTAAGGTAGCGTTTGATATCGTCAAACGCTTGCTGACAGGCTTCGTCCCATACGAAAGACACACCTTTCTTCATTAGGCGAGAAAAAGGCTGACATCTTCCAGAGAGGTTGGATATGAATCTCCTGATATAAGCTAGACGACCTTGAAATCCTCTGAGTTCTCTCAGATTACGGGGTGGTCGCATCTCCAGGTGTAACCTCCGATTTCCAAATTTCCGAAATATTTAGATTTTAATTTACTTTAAAATATCAAGTTTATAAAATATTTTCTCCTTGAGTTTTAGTATTAGATTTTGAGCAATGTTTGATTTTAGAAGGTGATTTAAAATCTTTTATAAAAATTATTTTTTCCTAAATGTCGATTTATTATAAATTAAATACATAAATAATGATATATATATAATACTCTAGCTTCGAGTATTTTATTGGTTTGAAATCATGAAATTATTTGTTTAATAAAATTATTTGAAGGACTAGTTGATAGTTCATAAAAAATTTTCATATCCATTTGGGATAGTAAATAAATTAAGATTTTGGAATATGGGTTAATTAGTAGCTAATTGGGAATCAATTAGCTTCTTAAAATATCTTCTTAAATTATAATCTTTTTCTATTAAAAATTTACAAGTTTACCATCTCCCATTCACACCCTCATTTCCCACATGAAGAACTCATTCATTTCTAATCTTGGCCATTCATTATTTGGGCCAATCCTCACCCTTCATCCCACACCCTCTCTCCCTATTTAAAGTCTCTCACCCACACCATTCCCAAGAAACCCTAATCCCCAAAATTATTAGCTAGCCCTCACAAATTCCCACAAGCCATCACCATTGTTTTGTGTGCTCGTGTCCGTGTGTTCAGCATTACCGTGTCAGCCGTGTTGGCCTCGGGTCCGACCCCGGGTGTCCTATCGTATCCATTCATTCCTGTGTCCAGTTATTACAACATTACAACCAGATTTTTGTGTCCGACACCATCTGGACACAACCACCACTGTACAAACACCCAACCCTGTGTCCAACACCCGGACACGTCCACCCCCACACCACACAACATCATCCTTGTGTCCAGCCTCGGACACATCCACCACCGAACATCCATTCTCGTGTCCAACACTCGAACACGACCAAACCCTGATGCATTCACAGAAATCCAAAACCCCAACCTAGATCTCGACCTACCGTCGGCGGCTGAGACCTCCTCCTCTGAGTCGAGCTCGCCGTCCCCTCCTTCCGCGTGCGCCGAGCTCGACCGCCGCCGCCGAGCTTCGACCACCGCCACAGAAGATCCAGCCGCCGCCGAGCTCCGCTGCCGCCGCCGCTGAGCTTCGCTGCCGCCTCCTCCAGACGAGCACCCGACCGCCGCCGCTTCGGGATGAACGTTCTACCGTACCGACGCCTTGCCCGCGTGACCCCGGCGGACCCCCACCACGTTGACGCCGGAAACCCCCCAATGTGTGAGCCTCCTTCTCTCCGTTTCTCTTTCGAGTCTGAGAGTAACATTTGGGTAAATTATGTGTAATTAGGTTAGTTTATTAGATCAGTTAGTTAATTAATTAGTTTAGTAATTAATATAATTAGTTTAGTAATTTCATGTAATTAGTTTAGTTAATTAGAATATAATTAGTTTTATTGTTTATAATGTATGAATTTAGTTATTTATTATGTGTAAAATTTAGTTATGTATTATATATAAGGATTTGGTTATATTAATATGTAATTAGTTAGTTTTTATGCAATTAGTTAGTTTTATGTAATTAGTAGTTGCGTAATAATTATAAGAGTTTTTGATTATATAAAAATATAATAATTTGTTGGGATTTATATTATTATTTAAGAAATAGTTTCAATAATAAAAATTAGTTCAAATTTGTTTATTTGGTCTGGTGACCGATTTTTACTATAGATATAAAAATATATTGGCTTTTACATAAATTCTAAATTTTTATAAATAAACTTTTACTTGTAATTAATGTTCAAAATAATTTCGAAATAATTTTCATAAACTAAGGTGTTACCTTAATTACGAACAATCGACCCTTTTCTCTTTAGCCTGGTATCCTTATCTCGATTATCGTGCCGAACTCCGATCTTGGACTTCTTTATATAGTTTCTAGCTATTTGGACTGCTCCGGATCCATTGGAACTAACTGCTACTTCATTTGGGATCACCTTGAGGAGGGTGGCATTATATACATTCCTTGATTTGTTAATATACATATATAAAAATATTTGGTTGGTATAGATACAAATATGTATTTTGGTATATAAATATATATTTATATACATCTATTTAGCGTATATACAAATATACGTATTTTGTACAATTACTAATAGACACTTATATATATATTATATACGTTTTTATTGGTATATACTCTGAGTGTAAATGTGTATTATATACGTATCCCTACTAGATGACCCTAGTTGACTAGAGCCATGCCTGGCATAGCCCTGAGGTCAGGGTATTTCTATTGTGTGTTAGTGTAGCATCTGATACAAGTGATATTATTATATGTTTATAGGACTGTCGGATTCTCCAGACGATGCTCTGGGACAGGACATTGGTATTGACAGCTAAGGACCCAAGGCGAGTACATTCTCTGATTAGTTTCTAATTTATGATATCTCCTATCTTCACTGTATCTAGTGTAGATATCCATGCTCTTGACACGTTGGTTACACGGATTGGTATACACGGATCTCGTCATGAGATGTTATTCCTTATTCATGGTGTAGCTTGTACAAGACTTGTTCCTTGTTATCTTGTGCATGTACAGACACAGAGACCCGGGGAGATTTGCTACCTACCTAGGAAATCCCGTGCCATAGCGTACCATGATTGGATCTACTATACCAGTCGGGGGTGGGGAGTATTTTAGTGTAGATATGTGATCATACCCAACTTTACATGAATCATAGCTCACCCCACATCTCACGTCGGGTGCGGCCTTAAAATTTGGCGCCAAAATTGTATACACGGATTCTGGACAAAATTTGGCGTGCTGTCGTAGGCACCCAAAAATAAAAATTTACTCTTGAAATAATATGTAGTAGTGAGAGTAAGGATCGTTCCCACGAAGAGTAATTAGTTTGATCTTTATGCTATGTAAAATAAGATTGGGAGAGAGTTTTTTATCAAAAGAAAATTAAGAAGAGCTAAAAATAATTAAAGTATTAAAACAATCAAAGAAATAAAGTTGGTCTCAATCAACATCCACCATTGGAATCTTAAAACTGATCATCGATGCAAGTATATATTAATTCATACTTTGAATATTCATCGTTGGAATTATTTTCCTATCTCCTTCAGCCACAATTAATTAAAAACAAGCGATCTAATTAACCTTAACTACTAAATAATCCCAGACAAGCGCTAAAGGTTTAATCTAGTAGCGTATTAAACTCGATGAGATCGATGAAGCAAAACAACACAAGCACACGCGGTTGCATTTAATTTTGTCAAAAGTTTTCCTCCTAAGATCTAATAAAACAAAGCAGTTCATTAAATCTTGGTTGCTTCACAAATTAGAGGGATCGAACAATTACGGATTCGATATCTAATTTAGCATTAGATTGTCATGAATAATAAACTAGTATGCATCCTAGTCATTAAACAAGATAATCATAAAAATATGCATAAGAAAACATTCGATACTTAAAGCACAAATCAAAAATATAAACACAAATTAGATCTCACAAGTTTTTATTCATTCCGAGGCTTCCGTTTCCTTCGACCAACAAGACTTTTAGCTCCGCATGTTCAAGAAAACTTCAAAAGAATATTGGAGAAGAGGAAGAAGAGTTGTGGGTTGTTCTCCCTTTTCTCTTGATCTCTACCCCTTTTATACACTCTAAATAAGTGTTTGAAGATCACAATATCTTCCCAAAAATCCTCTAAGAGTTACAACAACCCAACAATAAAATAAAATCTTTGAATAAGTTGGGAAATGGTTATATCAACTCCACTTTTTGTGCACAGCATAGTTGTCTTAACTTCAAGCGTGATTTGGTCCATGATGTAGCCAGAATCTCGGGAAAATCAAAACAGCAAAATTGTGCCTCTATCACTTAGCTTTCCGAATCAATTTGGATTAGCTCAATTGGACTTCGGATGAGCAAGTTATGACCATTTTTCTACAAGGTATCAGAACTGTCCAGAATTGATAATTAGCTCCATTTTGCTTTTAGTGACTCCAATTGTATCCTAGATCAAAATATAAAAATAATGAGTATCTTTAGACATTAAATGAGCATAAATGAGTATACATTAAGGAATAAAAATATGATATTTTATGTTCTCATCAAATACCCCCACACTTAACCTTTGCTCGTCCTCGGGCAAAACTCTAATTTATTTTTCCAAAAAGAAATCAAGGTTGCAATGTCATAAATAAATAATAACCAAGTTCTTCAAAACTCATAACATATCATGAACATATATTCTTAAACAACTTCTAATTACTTAGTAGGTATTTTTACTTGAAAAATGGAGTAAACTAAATAGGTAGACCCTCACGGAAATAAACACTAAACTCTCATGTGTTTGAAGGTATATATTTTTCTCGAATTCATTCCAAAAGAAATGCTCTACCATAAGCTTGTATATTTTCTCATTCTCCACCACTGGGATCACATGCATAACATAAATCATAAGGACTTTTCATGGGTTGTAACATGGCTTAGGATTAAGGTGGGATATATTTAGGAATGTAGCTCAAAAGCCATCAAAACTAGTGGAGCAAAAATGAATCAACTCAATCTCAATATAAAACATGTAAAATCAATTACTCCATTTTGCAGCGTCTTCAATTTGGCTTTTAAAGCATTTAAACAATGCAAAATCAATCACTCCATTTCTTTTCTTTTCTTTTCTTTTTTTTTTTTTTTTTTACTTTTTTTTTTTTTAACAATAATGGAACTTAGGAAATTTGAGGATAAAAATATGTTCCATTTTGTTGGTTATAACCAAACCACAAATTTAGATACCCCCACAATTATTTTTTCGTACACCCATACATATCATAATGATCAACAATGCTCCACTAGCTTTGCGACTTGGGTAAAGGTATAAATATTATTGGTTGAAAGCTTGTAATGTGGGTATACCAAGAAAAAGGCAATAAAGCTCAAAGGGGTTCAACAAAAAGAAAATTAATTACAAGGTGGGCTATTTGGCTTATGTAACGTATAGCAAAGATGGCCTTAATCATGTTCATGCATGCATGTGTCAATGTGACCTCGAAGAGAATCAAAGCAAGTTCTAGAGAAACAAATCAGTGGAAGAATATCTCTCATGAAAGAATAATGAGACTGATGTGTCAGTCTAAAGGCTCAAATCCTCACTGGCTTTTGTCTACCAATTTAGATACTACCATTTTCAATAAAAAATAACTAGACTAATTAATTCTAAGTTGAAAAAAAAATTATTTATTCAATCATGTTATGAATTTTTTAAATTTAGTTTAATCTTACTCATGACATACACAACCAAAAATTATTAAAAACCACAAAAACAAAATCCTTTTATTTAAAAAAAAATCTCAATTATTATTATTATTTATTTATTTTTATTTTTATTTTGAGAAAAACACAAACTCAAACTGCTTAAAAAAAAAAATTTAAATCTTTCCCCCACACTTAAAACAGACATTGTGTCACGCCCCGATCTCCCGCAGGCAATCGGCCGTTCCCGCAGAACTATCGCTTAACCATCCGGGCGTGATGCCGCACGAGCGTGAGCCACGCCCGTGCAAGGCCATGGTTCATTGGCTGGCGGCAAGAGTTCTAAGCCACAGAGTCGCACAGATTGTCCGAGTGCAGCGGAGTCATGAACGCATAGGCGATCGGTAACAAGTTCTCTGAGTCGACAAATATAGCGGAAGCATTGAAACAAGTAAAGTAATCTCTTTATTGATATGAACAAGTATTACAGGCGGCGTATAGCCGAGATTACAAGTCGCTCAAGCCTCTCTCTCTGAAACAGTAAAGCGTGCCAAGTGGCTACAACTGTGGAATGATTTGTACAGGCGATGGTCAGGCGATGTTCACAACTTATGTCTTGTATATGTGCTTCAGTCCCGGACGCACCGTTGCAAGGCTTCGGAGGGAACTCCTGGCCTTAGCACGCACGTTGGAGGCGTCCGCACCGCACGAGGTTCTCCCGCACCCTGCATATCAAACTGGTGGATTATCAGTACATTGAATGCACTGGTGGGGAAGCTACTCGCCCGCTCGACAAACCCAAACACGTAATACAGGTTCCGTGCGCAACTTTTAAGTTGTCTTTCTAGTTGCCTTAGGATCAGTTTCATGCAAACATTGAATAGCTTAACGTGTCGGACAGTGCGCCGTGCGATGTTTGAGGAAACACGGCGAGACTTACCAACTTACTATTTCTCCTTCCCTGTCCAAGGCAAACATGATTAATTCAAGCAGGAACATGTATAAGCATTCAGGAGGCAAGCATATGCAAACACGAGTACTTATTTCAAGATCGTTCAGGTGTTTAGTTGCTCTTGATGCGATACAGTGCCTCGCACGCGGATAGCCGCTAAGCGAGGATGAATTATTTATCTTTCGTTTACTAGCAAGCATGCACACGTTCATTACAAGGCGATCACTGGCGTATGCCATAATGGACGGTATAGTCTTTGACGAGATGGGTTGCAACAAAGAACAAGGGGCGCTACAAGCCATTCCGCCGAACAAGAGACTATTTAGTCTTTGACGAGAATGCTTTGCAACAAGTACAAGAGGCGCTGCAAGCCATTCCGCCGAACAAGAGACTAAGAACAATATGTCTCGCCCGGACCGGGTCGATGCCAGTGCCCCAGCATCGCCCGCGAGACTGTTACCCTGTGCACTGGTTGTCCATGATCGAACGGGGCCTTGGTTGGGGCAACAAGAGTACAAGACAAGAGTACAAGACAAGAGGCAAGCTGTTGAGGCAACAATAGTACAAGACAAGATGCTTTGCCTGTTTCGTTGTTCAGTGACTGTCTTTTGCCTTGATGCAATTCTCCTGGGGCGGAGATTGCCTTGGCGACCTAGCGGTCCCGAATACTTGCAGGTTCGTTCAGGCACGGAACGACTACGTAGTAGTCTCCCGGGGTTTGGATGAAAACACAGAACAATCAAGCAGACAAGCATGCGTTTCTAAGGAACATAAGCAGGCACGTTGCTCGGGCCCGAAGGTAGTCCGAGAGATGAAACCGTTAAGGGACTTAGCATGCAAGGGTCTCAGTATAAGCAGTATTTCATTTCCATGTTCTAGCAAGCAATACAAGTTGGGATTATTCCCTTAGCTAGGTGCGTTGGATTTATTAGCATGCAGGGGTGATTCACCTAGCGACTAGCATGAATATTCCAGATTTTATGTGTGCTGGCTAAGCAAAGACAAGTTCACCGTAGCCACCCACCTTAGCGATGATTCGCCTCGGTAGAGCGATACGTCTGAGCGAGCCTCTGAAAGTCCAAGCCGGATTCCTGTAGGGACAAGTCTGGATATCCTTTGCTTCTTGATCGAGGCAAAGCAGGTCAGGACAGCTGTACGATTGCCGATTGAGACGGCAGTCCGCTTGAGCGGAACAGGGTGTTACACATTGTACCCAATGTATGATTAAATGCAAAGAAAAGACAAAATAACAAAAAATAAAATGCGAGAATAAAAATAAACTTCCCTTGGGTTGCCTCCCAAGCAGCGCCTTTGTTTAATATTGTCGTTGGCTCGACTCTATGCACACTTGATATAACTAGGCAGGAGTTTCAAGTCTAGAATGTATACCTGCAAAACAGAAGGTAAAGGTCTTTTGTCATTAATTGGTAACAAAATATATGGAATGTTACCTGACTGTTGTCTTTTTGGAAGATCGTTCAACACTGCAACAGTTTTATGTAAGTGAGTACTCAAAGTTAACTCATATTCTTTCTCAAAATTCTCACCGATGGCAACTTTTACTCCATCTTTTCCATCAAGTTTAAAAACTTCTTTTCCATTAGGTACTACATCGTCGTTAGGAATGTTCGTGTCTGCAACGATATTTTTCTCTTCTTCTTCTTTTGATGATGCACATGCTTCTTTTTCTGGAATTTTAACTTCTTTACAACTTCTCAAAATGATTGAACTTACAGTTTCTTTTGGATTTACTATCGTTTCAGATGGTAAGTTCTCCAAGCTTTGTGCCTCTAGCTTATTAATTACAGTTGTCATTTGACTCATTTGATTGTTCAAACTTTCGATACTAGCCCTCGTCTCCTGTTGAAATTGTAAATTATTAATAGCAATAGACTTAACAATATCTTCTAAAGACATACCATAATTAGAAGTTTGGCTTGGTTGTAGGTATTGCTGCTTGTATTGCTGGTAACTTGGGCAATTTTGAGTTGCTGGTTGATTTAATTCTGGACTCCCATAGGTGAGATTGGAATGATCTCTCCATCCTATGTTGTACGTGTCTGAATAGGAATCATACTTCATTTCTGGTAGTCCAGAAAAACCACATTCCGTATTCACTTGTTCATTGGACTCCTCTTGGAGAGTTGGACACATATCGGTTGGATGCCCTGATACTAGACAAATCCTACAAGCCTTTGTTATTTTCATGTTACCTACAACCATCTGACGAACAAGAGAAGTTAAACAAGAAATTTGTTGTTCTAAGGAAGAAACATTTACCTCATCAGCATGCCCAGATGGAAGATCTAGCCAAGTGCCAAATATTTGAGAATTGGCCGCCATTTCCTGTTACCGATTTTTTTTTTTTGTTGCTAATAGGCAAAAAAATATTTGATCACAAGAACGAAATAAAGATCACAAAAAGCACAAAAATCAACTAAAATTACTCCCCGGCAACGGCGCCAAAATTTGGTGTGCTGTCGTAGGCACCCAAAAATAAAACCTTTACTCTTGAAATAATATGTAGTAGTGAGAGTAAGGATCGTTCCCACGGAGAGTAATTAGTTTGATCTTTATGCTATGTGAAATAAGATGGGGGGGAGAGTTTTGGATCAAAGCAAATTAAAAAGTGCTAAAAATAATTAAAGTATTAAAATAATCAAAGAAATAAATGTTGGTCTCAGTCAACATCCACCATTGGAATCTTAAAACTGATCATCGATGCAAGTATATATTAATTCATACTTTGAATATTCATCGTTGGAATTATTTTTCTATCTCCTTCAGCCACAATTAATTAAAAACAAGCGATCTAATTAACCTTAACTACTAAATAACCCCAGACAAGCGCTAAAGGTTTAATCTAGTAGCGTATTAAACTCGATGAGATCGATGAAGCAAAACAACACAAGCACACGCGGTTGCATTTAATTTTGTCAAAAGTTTTCCTCCTAAGATCTAATAAAACAAAGCAGTTCATTAAATCTTGGTTGCTTCACAAATTAGAGGGATCGAACAATTACGGATTCGATATCTAATTTAGCATTAGATTGTCATGAATAATAAACTAGTATGCATCCTAGTCATTAAACAAGATAATCATAAAAATATGCATAAGAAAACATTCGATACTTAAAGCACAAATCAAAAATATAAACACAAATTAGATCTCACAAGTTTTTATTCATTTCGAGGTTTCCGTTTCCTTCGACCAACAAGACTTTTAGCTCCGCATGTTGAAGAAACTTCAAAAGAATATTGGAGAAGAGGAAGAAGAGTTGTGTGTTATTTTTTTATTTCCTCCTGATCTCTATCCCTTTTATAGACTCTAAATTAGTGTTTGAATATCACAATATCTTCCCATAAATCCTCTAATAGTTACAACAACCCAAACAATAAAATAAAATCTTTGAATAAGTTAGGAAATGGTTATTTCAGCTCCACATTTTGTGCACAGCATAGTTGACTCAATCTTCAAGCGTGATTTGGTCCATGATGCAGCCAGAATATCGGGAAACTTAAAACAGCAAAATTGTGCCTCTATCACTTAGCTTTCCGAATCAATTTGGATCAGCTCAATTGGACTTCGGATGAGCAAGTTATGACTATTTTGCTACAAGGTGTCAGAACTGTCCAGAATTGATAATTAGCTCCATTTTGCTTTTAGTGACTCCAATTGCATCCTAGATCAAAATATAAAAGTAATGAGTATCTTTAGACATTAAATGAGCATAAAAGAATATATATTAAGGAATAAAAATATAATATTTTATGTTCTCATCAAATACCCCCACACTTAACCTTTGCTCGTTCTCGGACGAAACTCTAATTTATTTTTCAAAAAAAGAAATCAAGGTTGCAATATCATAAATAAAAAAAATAACCAAGCTATTCAAAAATCATAATATATCATGAACATATATTTTTAAACAACTTCTAATTACTTAGTAGATATTTTTACTTGACAAATGGAGTAAACTAAATAGGTAGACCCTCACGGAATAAATACTCAACTCTCATGTGTTTAAAGGTATATATTTCACTCAAATTCATTCCAAAAGAAATGATCTACCATAATCTTGCATATCTTCTCATTCTCCACCACTGGGATCACATGCATAACATAAATCATAAGGACTTTTCATGGGTTGTAATATGGCTTAGGATTAAGGTGGGATATATTTGGGAGTGTAGCTCAAAAGCCATCAAAACTAGTGGAGCAAAATTGAATTAACTCAATCTCAATATAAAACATGTAAAATCAATCACTCCATTTTGCAACATCTTCAATTTGGCTTTTAAAGCATTTAAACAATGTAAAACAACTTCCATCCTTATTTTTTCTTTTCTTTTCTTTTTCTTCTTTTTTTCTTTTTTTTTTTATAACAATAATGGAACTTAAGAAATTTGAGGATGAAAATATGTTCCATTTTGTGGGTTGTAACCAAACCACAAATTTAGACACCCCCACTCTTATTTTTCCGTACACCCATACATATCATAATGATCAACAATGCTCCACTTGCTTTGCGACTTGGGTAAAGGTATAAATATTATTGGTTGAAAGCTTGTAATGTGGGTATACCAAGAAAAAGGCAATAAAGCTCAAAGGGGTTCAACAAAAAAAATAATAATTACAAGGTGGGCTATTTGGCTTATGTAACGTATAACAAAGATGGCCTTAATCATGTTCATGCATGCATGTGTCAATGTGACCTCGAAGAGAATCAAAGCAAGTTCTAGAGAAACAAATCAGTGGAAGAATATCTCTCATGAAAGAATAATGAGACTGATGTGTCAGTCTAAAGGCTCAAATCCTCACTGGCTTTTATCTACCAATTTAGATACTACCATTTTCAATAAAAAATAACTAGACTAATTAATTCTAAGTTAAAAAAAAATTTATTTATTCAATCATGTTATGAATTTTTCAAATTTAGTTTAATCTTACTCATGACATACACAACCAAAAATCATTAAAAACCACAAAAACAAAATCCTTTTATTTAAAAAAAAATCTCAATTATTATTATTATTATTATTATTATTATTATTATTATTATTATTTTTTTTTTTTGTGAGAAAAACACAAACTCAAACTGCTTAAAAAAAATTAAATCTTTCCCCCACACTTAAAACAGACATTGTCCCCAATGTATGATTAAATGCAAAGAAAAGGCAAAATAACAAAAAATAAAATGCGAGAATAAAAATAAACTTCCCTTGGGTTGCCTCCCAAGCAGCGCCTTTGTTTAATATTGTCGTTGGCTCGACTCTATGCACACTTGATATAACTAGGCAGGAGTTTCAAGTCTAGAATGCATACCTGCAAAACAGAAGGTAAAGGTCTTTTGTCATTAATTGGTAACAAAATATATGAAATGTTACCTGACTGTTGTCTTTTTGGAAGATCGTTCAACACTGCAACAGTTTTATGTAAGTGAGTACTCAAAGTTAACTCATATTCTTTCTCAAAATTCTCACTGATGACAACTTTTACTCCATCTTTTCCATCAAGTTTAAAAACTTCTTTTCCATTAGGTACTACATCGTCGTTAGGAATGTTCGTGTCTGCAACGATATTTTTCTCTTCTTCTTCTTTTGACGATGCACATGCTTCTTTTTCTGAAATTTCAACTTCTTTACAACTTCTCAAAATGATTGAACTTACAGTTTCTTTTGGATTTACTATCGTTTCAGATGGTAAGTTCTCCAAGCTTTGTGCCTCTAGCTTATTAATTGCAGTTGTCATTTGACTCATTTGATTGTTCAAACTTTCGATACTAGCCCTCGTCTCCTGTTGAAATTGTAAATTATTAATGGCAATAGACTTAACAATATCTTCTAAAGACATACTAGAATTAGAAGTTTGGCTTGGTTGTAGGTATTGCTGCTTGTATTGCTGGTAACTTGGGCAATTTTGAGTTGCTGGTTGATTTAATTCTGGACTCCCATAGGTGAGATTGGAATGATCTCTCCATCCTATGTTGTACGTGTCTGAATAGGAATCATACTTCATTTCTGGTAGTCCAGGAAAACCACATTCCGTATTCACTTGTTCATTGGACTCCTCTTGGAGTGTTGGACACATATCGGTTGGATGCCCTGATACTAGACAAATCCTACAAGCCTTTGTTGTTTTCATGTTACCTACAACCATCTGACGAACAAGAGAAGTTAAACAAGAAATTTGTTGTTCTAAGGAAGAAACATTTACCTCATCAGCATGCCTAGATGGAAGATTTAGCCAAGTGCCAAATATTTGAGAATTGGCCGCCATTTCCTGTTACCGATTTTTTTTTTTTTTTTGCTAATAGGCAAAAAATTATTTGATCACATAAAGATCACAAAAAGCACAAAAATCAACTAAAATTACTCCCCGGCAATGGCGCCAAAATTTGGCGTGCTGTCGTAGGCACCCAAAAATAAACCTTTACTCTTGAAATAATATGTAGTAGTGAGAGTAAGGATCGTTCCCACGAAGAGTAATTAGTTTGATCTTTATGCTATGTGAAATAAGATGGGGGGAGAGTTTTGGATCAAAGCAAATTAAAAAGTGCTAAAAACAATTAAAGTATTAAAATAATCAAAAAAATAAATGTTGGTCTCAGTCAACATCCACCATTGGAATCTTAAAACTGATCATCGATGCAAGTATATATTAATTCATACTTTGAATATTCATCGTTGGAATTATTTTTCTATCTCCTTCAGCCACAATTAATTAAAAACAAGCGATCTAATTAACCTTAACTACTAAATAACCCCAGACAAGCGCTAAAGGTTTAATCTAGTAGCGTATTAAACTCGATGAGATCGATGAAGCAAAACAACACAAGCACACGCGGTTGCATTTAATTTTGTCAAAAGTTTTTCTCCTAAGATCTAATAAAACAAAGCAGTTCATTAAATCTTGGTTGCTTCACAAATTAGAGGGATCGAACAATTACGGATTCGATATCTAATTTAGCATTAGATTGTCATGAATAATAAACTAGTATGCATCCTAGTCATTAAACAAGATAATCATAAAAATATGCATAAGAAAACATTCGATACTTAAAGCACAAATCAAAAATATAAACACAAATTAGATCTCACAAGTTTTTATTCATTCCGAGGCTTCCGTTTCCTTCGACCAACAAGACTTTTAGCTCCGCATGTTCAAGAAAACTTCAAAAGAATATTGGAGAAGAGGAAGAAGAGTTGTGTGTTATTTTTTTATTTCCTCCTGATCTCTATCCCTTTTATAGACTCTAAATTAGTGTTTGAATATCATAATATCTTCCCATAAATCCTCTAATAGTTACAACAACCCAAACAATAAAATAAAATCTTTGAATAAGTTGGGAAATGGTTATTTCAGCTCCATATTTTGTGCACAGCATAGTTGACTCAAACTTCAAGCGTGATTTGGTCCATGATGCAGCCAGAATATCGGAAAACTCAAAGCAGCAAAATTGTGCCTCTATCACTTAGCTTTCCGAATCAATTTGGATCAGCTCAATTGGACTTCGGATGAGCAAGTTATGACTATTTTGCTACAAGGTGTCAGAACTGTCCAGAATTGATAATTAGCTCCATTTTGCTTTTAGTGACTCCAATTGCATCCTAGATCAAAATATAAAAGTAATGAGTATCTTTAGACATTAAATGAGCATAAAAGAATATATATTAAGGAATAAAAATATAATATTTTATGTTCTCATCAAATACCCCCACACTTAACCTTTGCTCGTTCTCGGACGAAACTCTAATTTATTTTTCAAAAAAAGAAATCAAGGTTGCAATATCATAAATAAAAAAAATAACCAAGCTATTCAAAAATCATAATATATCATGAACATATATTTTTAAACAACTTCTAATTACTTAGTAGATATTTTTACTTGACAAATGGAGTAAACTAAATAGGTAGACCCTCACGGAATAAATACTCAACTCTCATGTGTTTAAAGGTATATATTTCACTCAAATTCATTCCAAAAGAAATGATCTACCATAATCTTGCATATCTTCTCATTCTCCACCACTGGGATCACATGCATTGGACTTCGGATGAGCAAGTTATGACTATTTTGCTACAAGGTGTCAGAACTGTCCAGAATTGATAATTAGCTCCATTTTGCTTTTAGTGACTCCAATTGCATCCTAAATCAAAATATAAAAGTAATGAGTATCTTTAGACATTAAATGAGCATAAAAGAATATATATTAAGGAATAAAAATATAATATTTTATGTTCTCATCACCCCACATCTCACGTCGGGTGCGGCCTGACCATTTACATGCTTCATAGCTGTTACGTGTGATTAGCCTGACCTCTACATGCATCATAGCTAACCAACGGTTAGCCTGACCTTACATGAATCATAGCTAATCACATGTAACCAGCCTGATCAAGTTCCCAAGCCGATCACATGTTAAAGCTAGTACTCACACACTTAGTCATAGGATTCTTGCTCGTTGACATATTGTTTCTTTTTCTGCATTTACTTACAGTATTTCCAGTATTTCCTTTTTGTACATTTCTCGTTCCTATACATGCATCCCGTATATTTCCATCTAGAACTGCTACATAGTTTATATCATTAATATAGAACTGCTATTTAGAGATGTACTTTGCTCCTTCCTGACTGGAAAATATTTTCCAGACTGTGACCTTAGTGGACTTGTTTCTGACACTTGGGAATTGGATGTTACTGATTACAGGTATGACTATTTTGTCGTTAGACTTGTCTTGTATTTCTTTGCTTACCTTGATATCTCATCGTGCTTAGTTTATGTGATTGAGTATCCAGTATTATTTTATGATATCCACGTCTCCTTATGGAGTTGGGTATTCTTGTGAGATGGAATAGATAGTTACTTGACCTAGACAGCGTTCTACCGCCGATGCTGCGGCGTAGGCTGGACGTACCCGCGCACTCGTGCCCCTAAACCGGGTGCGGGTCGTGACACCAGGATAGCTTTTACTTTATCAGGGTCGACTTGAATGCCTTTAGCGGTAATGACAAATTCCAGGAATTTGCCGCTGGATACTCCGAGAAAGGACTTTGTAGGGTTCATTTTGAGTTGATGTTGGCGCATAAACTCGAACACTGTCTTCAAGTCTTGGATGTGATTAGCCTTGAGGCGGTTTTTGACATCGATATCGTCTACGTAACATTCCACCTTTTTGCGTAGATGCTCATGGAATATGTTACTCATAGCTCGCTGATATGTAGCCCCGGCATTCTTTAATCCAAAAGGCATGACTGTATAGCAATATACCCCTAGTGGTGTACGGAAGGCAGTATGCTTTTCATCTTCAGGATTCATCTTAATTTGATTGTACCCTGAAAGCCCGTCCATGAAAGGCATGCGCTCAAAACCGCATGTGTTGTCGATCATGACGTCTGTGATGGGAAGAGGGAACTCATCTTTAGGACATATCGCATTTAGATCTCGGAAGTCGATGTAAATGCGAACTTTCCCGCTTTTCTTCATGACCGGGACTACATTAGCGACCTAATCAGGATGTTGCTCTTCACGGATGAACTCGCAGGCTACCAATTTCTTGATTTCAGCTTCTATGGCCTCCATCATATCCGGGCGGAATCGGCGTTGGTGTTGCTTTACAGGCTTTGAATTGGACAATATGTTGAGTTTATGGGTAGCCACTTTAGGATCAAGACCTGGCGTATCCTCATAATTCCATGCAAAGACATCGATATATTCTTTTATCAGTTGGATCATCTCTTCCCTTTCTGCTGGGGAAAGATTATTACTGATAAATATCGGCTTTGGTGAAATTTCATCCCCAACGTCGACTTGGACAACTTTATCTTCAGTGGGCGGTTCTCTTTGCTCGAACCGGAGTTCCCATTGTGTATCCATTTGCTGTGCCCAGGATTCATTTTCGAACGGTTCAGATTCTTGTTCCTCTGTTTCGAGGGAATCTGTCAATACTGTGTTTGCCAACAATATCTGTGGGAGTTCATCATCTGAATCGGAGGACGGCAAACCATCCTGAGAAGAGGAAATGGTCTCTCTGCTTGATTCAGAGTTGTTCGAAGTTGCAAGAGACGTGATATACCCTAACCCGAAACGAGTTCGTTGACAGTAGGGATCACCATGCAACGACATTCGTCTGCCTTTTCCATAGTTGAGGTCTAGCTCCAACTTCAAGTCATAACCCATGCTTTGCATGATTTTCAAGGCCTGTGGGCTATATCTGAAAACCTGCATTTTTCCAGCATCAGACTCGTGAGAATCTTCTTGTACAATCGGTCGATCCCGCATGCGACCGAAGACTATTGGATGCTGATCTTTACGGGTAGGTGGGACAATGAAGATAGAATCTTCATGTGGCCCATATGTCGTGGTGACATTAGATGTTGATGCCACTTCCCACACATACGGTTGATAGAAGTCTATAGCTTTCAAGAATTTTTGTGCTATAGGCTCTATATCATTATGGAGGGATGATTCCTGATTAGGAAATTGAGCGTCAGCATACTGGAAAAGAGGTTCTTTATTATCATCAGAAACCATGTTCCCGGTTGTATTTACATCAATCGGCTGTTTGTTGCTCCGAAGGTTGATGACCAAGGGTGGAGGCTTCTGGTTCAGAGTGATTACTAGGGGATCCTTTCCTTCTCTTGATTTAGTTCTGTCCAAGTGGATAGCCATGGGTTCCATGACTTTAGGACGGGTAGTCCGTCCTTTCACCTGGATTGACAGAGGTTGCTCAATAGACGGTTCTTCTGGCTCCCGGTGGGATTCCTTTTTCGTCTTGCCTGACACCTCCTTCATGTAGTCTTGGGTGTACAACATGGCATCGGAGTAGTAGGACTCAACTCCTTTGAACGGGTTGAGATCAGCAAACTCTGTCTTTACTGTCCCTTGAGAGTCTACATATTTAAAGCATTGATGTAGAGTGGAAGGAACAATATTGTGATCGTGGATCCAAGGTCTGCCCAACAGAATGTTGTAAGACACCTCTGAATCAATGACGTAGCATGTAGCCACTGATCTAAGGTCACCAATTTGGATCCTCAGACGAATCTTTCCCAACGGCTTGCTTTTCCTGGCATTGAAGCCCACGATTGTAGTGGTGGTGTAAGCCAGTTCGTTTGTAGGGATCCTCAATGGTCTTAGCAGACTATGAGGGATAATGCTGATCGACGATCCCGGATCTATATGAATCCGGTCTACCTCCATGGAGCCGACATATCCAGTGTAATAAAGAGGCCTGTCATGCCTGTTATGTTTCAATAACATGTCCTCTTGAGTGAAAAGATGGACAATCTGGCTGGAGTATTAGCCAATTGAGCCAAAACATCGAAGTTATAAGGTTTCTCTAAACCTTTATTTTGAATACTCTTTAAAGGTTTATCGAAACGAACTACTTTTTGCTTGCCCTTGTCCGTTGACGTTGGTTTAGAAGGACCTGTCTCTTGTATAACAGGTTCAGGCTCTGAAGGCTTGGCAGCTGAAGTGTCTGCCGTTGCTTCCTCCTGATTTCCTCCATAGTCCTTGAGGTAGGCTTTCCCTGAACGGGTTCCAGTAGCCAAAGCCTCTTCTTCTGATGTCGGAGATATTGCAACCATATGGCATGGTTTGCATCTGGAGTTCTTTTTAGACTTAGCCTTAGCAGCTTGAGTCTCTTCCTCAATCTCTGACACCAGATCAGGATGAACCCACATGATCTCCCCATGCTTAGTAGTTAAGGGTACTAGGTCGTGATTTTGACCTCTTGTCGGAGGGAGATTAACAATGTTCATCATCGCCCGTGGGATAGGTACTACACCATCCGAGACTTCTTGAGGAGGCAGATTGCCAAATTGGAGAGAGATCATGTTGGCAGTGACCGTCTTCTCGCTGTTACGCAGAGTGATGGCCTTGGCATCGATCAACTCTTGGATTTTTCTTTTTAGTACATAACATGCCTTTGTGTGGTGATGTATGTACCTGTGGAAAATGCAGTACTTAGGATTATTGGTACTGCCGACTTCATTTGGCCGCTTTACTTCGGGGAGAGTGAGCTTGCCACTTTTGACTACACAGTCAAATATGCTTGGAATGTCATCATCATCAAAAGAATATTCTTCTATGGGTCTAGAAGTTCCAGGTTTCGTCTGCGTAGTTGCCGAGATAGGTTGCCTGGACGTATTAATCGCCAGAGCTTCCTTTCCTTTGGAACCATGAGGATGGTCGCTATTGAAAGATGACAGTTTCCTTTTGTCAGAGGTGGAGATCATGATTCTATTGTCACGCGCCTTCCGACTGTTGTCTTCGGCGGCTAACGCTGATATGATAAACGAGGGCCAATCATGGAACTGATATGGTCCCGTAAATACCGAGATCAGTGGGAGGAGATTCTTCCTGCAAATGTCCACCAAGGCGGAGTCTGGAACTCCGGGAGGCATCTGTAAAGTGGCCTGACGAAAATGTTCAATAAAAGTACGAACGTTCTCCTTCTCTTTCTGCTTCACTTCGATGAGCGATGACATAGACAAGTCCATTCCTCCCTCGTAGAATCGAGCGAAGAACAGTCTTAAAATCTTCGAAGGAAGTAATGCAATTGTCCGCCAGACTACGGTACCATTGATAGGCCACGACAGACAGACTACCTTTAAACACTCGGGTGAGAAGGGCGTCATTCCCTTGCAACAACACCGTCATCATGCTGAAGTAGTTCATGTACTGGCTTGGTGATGTCTTTCCCTCAAACAAAACCATAGCCTGTGGTTTGTATTTCGGTGGGAAAGGGATCTCGTCCCAGGTAGCAGGGTATGGCTGATTGATCCCCAACTTCTTGAGCTGATCCTTATGCTTCAGGGCGTCAAATTGGGCTTTTAATTCCCGCACTGCTTGCATCGGATCTTCAGTTGGGAAAGGATCGGCTGTATTGTGACCCCAACAGAAGGTAATACGTTTTCCGGGTTGAGAGGTTGAGGAGCAGCTGATTCTTGATCTTGAATAGGCTCCTGACTTGATGGTATATCTACCCCCACCCGTAGTTGAGTCGGAGGAACAGGCGCAGCTGTGTGTTGAGTCACCAACATTTGGTGCATACTCTGCATCATGGTATGCATCTCTTTGAGTGATGCTTCCAAAACAGCGACGTGTTGTTCCGTACTTCCTGATGGGGAAGCTTCTTCATGTTCATCTCCAATGGCATAGACTCCCATTTCTCTGGATGCTACTGAGGGATCGGTATAGATCTCTGTAGAGATCGAGTCTATACTGTCAGTATCACATTCATGAAATTGTCGACCCCCAGTGTCGGAATCGGAAGAATATGAAGCCGGTTGTTGCGACCTCGAGCGAGTGTTTCGAAAAATACCTGCTTCAATGTTCTCAAGGAGTCTGTCGAATCTCCTTTGGCTCGGAGTTCTAGAGGGGTGACGTCTTGAACTTGACCTTCCTCTAGGAATGTGCGATGCCATGTTTACCGATGCGAATGTCGGTTCTTCTTTCTGTAAGGACAAAGAGTAGTTCAATCGGTCAAAAACTGACCGTTTTGCCTTAGAACAACAATAATTAACTACAACTTTATGACTATTACAACAGTGCTCCCTAGGGGGTGTAATAGACATATCAGAATATCCCTTGTCTTTGCGTTTCTGGATCAAGAAATCGCGCAAATCAGGGAAAGAAGAAGAAGACTTATTCTGCCTTTTTACATTAGTCGGAACGCGGATATTGGGAATCATAACTCTCTCCCTGCCATACGAATACAGCAGTTCAGCCATGTGAGTAGCACATGATCCATGAGGAGCGTATCTATCCATAGACTGGGCCTTCTTTATGCCTAGGGGCTGGTTCTGGCGTAATCTGAAGCTTTGCACAGATTGACGTAAAACTGAGGAAGTCTTCAAGCGGCCATCAGCATTCCGCGTAATCTGAAGAGCGGGCAAATTCTTCTCTTGATGGCATAAAAGCCGAGAGGTCAGAAAATCCGCAACTTGTTTTCCCTTGCGCAGATTGCAGGGACCATCTGCCCCCTTATAGGCGGGAGACGAGTTTTTACGCGCAGAGCGCTTTTAAAATTTCTGACTTGACGCTGAGGCCTTGTCAGAAACTACGTCTGCCACGTCAGCGACGGGAGACGAGTTTTTACGCGCAGGGCGCGTTTGAAATTTCTGACTTGGCGCTGAGGCCTTGCCAGAAATTGTCAGCCACGTCAGCGACGGGAGACGAGTTTTTACGCGCAGAGCGCGTTTGAAATTTCTGACTTGGCGCTGAGGCCTTGCCAGAAATGATGTCAGCCACGTCAGCGACGGGAGACGGGTTTTTACGCACAGAGCGTATAGGTTGGGATGCCACAACCTTGTTGATCGGAGAGAGAGAGAGCCTGCAGGAAGGGCAGAGGATGTCTGGGACATCCATACTTTACGCAGCTTCCTGTTGGCCTGGACAGAGAGGGAATGAGAGCTACCCCCTGCGCGAAGCATGTCTTCATAAGTAGTTTGGTCGAATTGGACGACCAGAGTCTTCTTTGTTGATCCGACGGATACAGCATCGTGTTGAGCAATGATTTTCTCATCAGAAGAGAAAGTAGTCCCCAGCAGAGTCGCCATCTTGTGTTTGATAATAAACGAAAGAAATAAAACTAGGTTTATACGAAACCCTTTCTTTGGTTTACAAACAAGAAAAAGAAGTACAATTAATCCTATACGAGGATGTTAAGTACAAAAATTTGATTCTGGGGTAATATTGCTATAGGAGTCTGATCTGCGGTCGATCACTGTCCCTTGGACCACATGATGACGAAGAAGTGCTGAAGAAGAAGAAGAAGCTTCAAAAGATCGCAAGAGGGATTGGATGCTCGATGCCAAAGTCGTCAATCACTACTCTCTGTCTATGCTCTAGACTCCTCTCTAAAAAAAATCGATCCTCCCCTCTATTGATAGGGGTCTCTATTTATAGAGCCTAGATACAGTAACCGTCCAGTCAGCGTAGAAGCCGAACAGTGGAGAGTGTGGCGCTCTTTACGCGGCGGTTATGATAACTGCTACCCACGTCTGAATGATCTCCTGAATCCGCGTGTGACGTATATTCCATTATGAGGTAACGCGTATAACTGCTGCGAAGATCACGGCATGCAAGCCACGTAGGTAACTGCCCCTCGCGTAGAGATGATTGGCGTAGAAGCCAATTTTGGCGTAAAAGCCAAATAGCTGACATACTGTTGGCGTAGGAGCCAAATAGCTGACATACTGGCGTAGGAACCAAATAGCTGTCATACTGGCGTAGAAGCCAAATAGCTGTCATACTGGCGTAGAAGCCTAATAGCTGTCATACTGGCGTAGAAGCCAAATAGCTGTCATACTGGCGTAGAAACTAAATAGCACATAAAACTTGATGTTGACTGGGTTCTTGAGCGTATTCTGGACCAAACAGTCTTATCACGTACCTTTGCACATATAACCTGAGTTGGCGTATTTCGAGGAGATAGCATACGGCGTACTCCTATAATTGAAAATAGCCAGGTCGGCGTATTTCGAGGAGATAGCATACGACGTACTCCTATAGCTGAAAATAGCCTCATGGCGTAATGTGCAGGGATGGTGATGTGGACGTATTAGTCCCAATTATGGCTCACCCAGTCATTAAAAGTAGCACCAAATCTCGTACATTAAATGCAGAGATCTGCCCCTATCTCGCGCATTAACTGCAGAGACGTGCCTTGAGTTCTGTACGAAGAGCAGCTTTTGACGTGGCGGTTGGTTTTGTCTCATCTTGAGCGTAAAAGCTCATGTCTGTCTGTGTAAAATAGGCAGCGTATTCCTTGAATGCGTAAACGACGTCTTAATTCAAGGCTTTGTCACTAAACGATAGTTTGGAACTCTGTGTAGAATCATCATTACAGCCGTCCTCTTGATAGTCGTGCAGTATTCTTTGTCAGGAGTCAGGTTCACTGCTTCGTCTGACAGGTTCATTCGAGGAATACGAAGAGTTCCTCGTACAACTTCCCGCTGCATTTAAAGCAGATAGGTTTTACGCCAAAATGGCGATGTAGCAACCTTTTTACGCCAAAGTGGTCTGGAAATACTGCATTACGCGGGTTGTTCTGGAGCTATATTGTACGCTGAATAGCGTTAAAGCTCTGTTGTACGCCCATAGCTCTGAAGTCATACTTTACGCTGTACAACACTGAAACTCTGCTATACGCGGGCTTCATGCATATTGCGTATAATTCTGTAGCGTATTTTTCTTGCTTCTACAAGCTCTTCTTTTGTATTTGTTCTTCTTTGATCAATTGCATTTCATTAATATCAGGTATGTGTCAAAATTTTGCAGCAAGGAATAGAGGCAATAAGCGCTACCGCCTGATGAACGATACTGCACTACTAATCTTTACATCAAGAATCTGGGAAGTAACTTAACAAAATATCTTTCAAAGTTGGACATTGGGTTTAACATACCACTACAAAAATACAGAGTTTTAGCGAAGGAATTTGCGACGGAATTTTCCGTCGCTGAAATACCTATTTTCGTTGCTATTTCAATTTAGCGACGGATTAGCGATGGAATTGTGGCGTCAATAATTTAAGTGTCGCTGCCAACATTCCGTCGCTATTCCGTCGACATGGCGACGGATTAGCGACGGAAATAGCGACATAATATCAGCGACGGATTAGTGAGATTATTTTCGTCGCTGTAGTTGGTGACGGCGCAACGACGGATTGTTGACGAAAACTGTGAGTCCATTTTTACCAAATTTTTTAGAAGGTTACCGACTGACTTTCCGTCGCTAAGTCATTGCTAACGACGACGGACATATCGACGGATTTAGCGACTATTTCTGATACATATTTGGCACATTTTTTTGTACCAGACATTTAGCAAAATTTTTTTTCGTCGCTGATCCGTCGCTTACGCGTCGCGGATCCGTCGCTGACCTGAAATTTTCTAGTATTCCGTCACTAATCCGTCGCTAAACATAAATATTTTTCCAGAATATAATCACTTCCTGCTGAGCATTTACCTGTTACATTATACAAAAACAATCAGAGATTCAAACAGATCAAATACAATAAAACGTATCAAATACATGTGCAACAATGATCTGCTAGCCATAAATTATCATAAACTATCATAATCCAAACATATAAAGTTACACAATCAGTACATCCAACAAATTGTCAAATTATCAAAAAACAAAAATACATCAAGTCGACGGTGGAGGCGGAGACGGCAACGGTAGTCGGCTGTCGGCTAGCCATGTACTGCATCATAACCGCAGCGCTGATCTGCTGTAGATCCTTAGAAATGACAGGTGGAGCAGCAAAAAAAGTCGGAGATAGAGCTGGAGGAGCTGTCGGAGGAGATGGAGGAACCATCGTTGGAGTCGTTGGAGAAGCAGGAGCTGCAGGATCACGAGACTCTGTTAGCTGTCTAACCTGCCTATGTACCTCTAACAGAGTCGTTGTGATATGCTCCAAAGTCATAGCACCAGAAGGAACGTCGGTGCCGGGCTCTGATGGAGCTGAAGGAGCCGTCGGAGGAGCTCTGGAAAGAACCAACAACTGTGATGCCAACGATCCAGTCCCGTACATGCTGCCTTCTTTTTCTCTCCCGACAACTTGGACCCATTGATCGTTTCTCTCAGTCGGCGTACTGCTCTCAGTCCTCCCTCTAATGTCTCATACGTCTCCTATATTTATTTATGTAAATAGGTTTAGATATCGTAGGTTAGGATTAATCTTTTTATTGACTACAACTAAGGTTAGATTTAGAGTTAAGTTTAGATATTGTATGTTAGGTTTAGAGTTAAGATTTTTAGATATCATAGGTAACGATATTAGAGTTAAGTTAGATTTTTAGGGTAAACAAATATAATTAAATTATAAAAAGAATCTAATTAAATTAAGTTGACAAAATTTTATAAACACAACTTATGTATGCTTTGGTTGCCCGCTCATGTACGGGCTTCCCATCCTTCTTCCTTTTGTGGGTCTGCAAGGACTCCACTATATCCTGGTTGTGAGGATCATTCACCGTTGGAGGTGGTTACAAGATTATTGAGCATCAAGTCCGATTTTAACATGTCGCAAGAATGCTATAATCGACTGATCGATTTGATTATAGAGATCTTGCCCGAGGGTGCAAAGTTGCCTAAAGACTTCTATCGATCTAAGAGGATGGTGAGATTGCTCTGGATGGGATACGAGAAAATCGATGCATATCGCAACGGGTGCATGTTGTACTACAAAGACGACAAGGATGAAGATGCGTGCCGATTCTGTGGTGCTGATCGCTACAAGGCCACTGGTAGAGAAAAGTCTGTCGGTGCAAGGAAGCCTACCGATTCGATGCACTACTTGCCTTTGACGCCGCGGTTGCAGCTGTTTTTTATGGTTAATGAGACTGCATAAAACATGAGTTGGCACAGGCGGAAACAGATCGAAGGAGTATTGGATCATCCATCCGATGGAGAAGTATGGAAGCACTTTGATCGAGAGTATCCAGATTTTGCTTCGGATCCGCGTAATGTCAGATTGGGGCTCTCCTCTGACGGTTTTACCCCATTCGGAATTTCGGGCTCCCAGTATTCATGTTGGCCTGTGATCGTCACTCCGTACAATCTACTGCCTTGGATGTGCATGAAGACTCCGTATATGTTCCTAACCGTTATTATCCCGGGTCCGAACAATCCGAAGAGGAACATCGATGTGTATTTACAGCCTTTGATAGATGAGTTGAATCAACTGTGGGAAGTAGGTGCCAACACGTACGATGTTTCTAGAAAGCAGAATTTTCAGATAAGGGCAGCACTTATGTGGACCATCAACGACTTTCCGGCCTATAGAATGTTATCGGGATGGAGCACCCATGGTCGTCTCTCATGTCCGTATTGCATGGACCGTACTAAGGCTTTTCGTTTGAAACACGGAGGCAAACCGTGCTTCTTCGATTGTCATCGACAATTTCTGTCGAAGGATCATCCGTACCGGAGGAACATAAATGCTTTTCGTGCGGGCGTTGTGGAGAAGGCAAATCCACCGCCAAGGTGGCCCGGATACACGATATGGGAAGAGGTAAAAGATTTACCAAGTGCTATCGAAGAGCCTGTTAAGGGGTACAAGTGTGACGGATTTGGTCACACCCATAACTGGACGAAAATGAGTATATTCTGGGATCTGCCATATTGGAGCACCAATCTGATCAGACATAACCTTGATGTCATGTATATCGAGAAGAATGTGTTTGATAACATAATTAATACTGTAATGGAAGTAAAGGAGAAGACGAAAGATAATCCGAAGGCCAGGTTGGACTTAGAAGAAATATGTAGACGTCCTGCGTTGTATTTGATAGAGGAGGAAAATGGAAAGTTAAAGAACATAAGTCAGTTTTCTCACTGGAGAAAGAGGATAAAGGGAGACTTTGTAGGTGGATTCAGGATCTAAAGTTTCTAGACGGGTACGTGTCGAACTTGAGAAGATGCGTCGACCTCAAGGAGAACAAACTGACGGGTATGAAGAGCCACGATTTTCACGTATTCATGGAGAGGTTAATTCCGATTGTATTTCGGGAATTCTTACCGCAGGTCATTTGGGATCCATTGACAGAGCTGAGCATATTCTTCAGAGATCTTTCTTCTACTAAGTTGCTCGTTGATCGTCTAGAAAAGTAAGAGAAGGACATTGCGGTAACACTATGTAAGCTCGAGAAGGTGTTTCCTCCTGGATTCTTCGACTCTATGGAGCATTTGCCAATTCATCTTTCCTATGAGGCACGTGTTGGTGGTCCTGTCGGTTATTGGTGGATGTACCCCTTCGAGCGGCATCTGAATCACCTAAAGAGAAAGGTGAAAAACAATGCACGGGTTGAGGGCTCTATTTGTGAAGCTTATGTTCTCGACGAGATTACAGACTTTTGCTCGACGTATTTCATACCTCATGTTGCTACTAATAGAACGAAAGCTCCGAGAAACGACGACGGATATCAGGAATCTAATGATGCAATACTCAAAGTATTCAATGCGTCTGGAAAGCCTTCGGAGAAAATGAAGAAGAGATATTTGAACGACGACGAGCTAAGGGCTGCTCAGTTGTATATATTACTCAATTACGACGAGGATGAAGTGGAGAAGCTAGAGGGATAAGTAATTAATATGTCCACGTTTATATCATCTCAATATAATAGTATAAGCTACTATTATGCTACTAATCAGCAGTTGCTTCATTGTTTTTCAGCACATATAATGATGAGTTGAGGTCGGTTAGACCTTACATAACAGACGAAGAAGTAGAACAAGAAATGAGATGCCATTTTCCTTCTTGGTTGAGCGCATATGTAAGGTGCTTGGTAATTACTTTTTATTTCTGCACTTGCAAAACAAATAACTTACTATCGCTACTTTGGTATTTAGGTCGATCGTCTAATAACATCCGAGACTGAATCTATTAGAACTCTTGCCAAGGGACCAATTACTGCCGTTAAAATATGGCCAAGTTTCTGTGTGAATGGGTTCAGGTTCAAGTCAACAAATGCTCCTATCAGAGACAGCTTTCTGGATCTTGATTCCACGAAAAACAGTTGTTTGTGTATCAAATCTTCGAACTACAAAGACGTCGATCCCGACAATGATTTCTATGGCATCTTATGAGAGATTGTGGAGTTGACATATAATTATGGCACAGAACCTGCTAATATCGTGCTATTCAAGTGTGAATGGTTCGATCCGATTAAAGATCAAGGTTGAAAAATTGACAAGCATGGCCTTGTGGATATAAACTACAAGCGTAGATATCAAGGCTACGAACCATTTGTCCTATCAAGTCAGGCTCAGCTCGTGTACTTCACAACTTATCCTAGATGGGGGACAACGAGGTCGGATTGGTGGGCAGTATGTAAGACTAAAGCTAGAATTACCTTTGACATTGACGAAATAGCTTATCAGGAGGACGATGTCACGCCCCAGTCCCAGAAATGTCGTGGGACTAGACACGTGGCAATGGCCAGCAGTACACATCGATGGACATCCCAATTTAATGGATCCATCAAGCATACTTAAGCTGTAATATAGGTCTACAACATCATATCAAAAACTAATCTCATCCACACACAGAATAATAAGAACAATAGCAAATAAAAGAAAGTACATCAAGTCCAGTCTCAGCAGAGTATGTCGGGGAACAACCCGACAAGAGTCTAAAACACTGGTTCATCCGACCAGAACAAAAGAGTCCAAAATAAAGTATCTGAAGAGTACAAATAACATAATCTCAAGTAAAATCTTCTGCCATCACCTCTGCTTCTATGTTAGGTTCTCCTTCAGCAACAGCTCCTGGTATAGCTTCAGCTCCTGTCCCGTAAACCTCGGGATAATGCTCTTCTGCTAAACCTGGGGACATCATCCATTCCAGGTCCTCAGGGGACATAGCAAGGTACAAATAATACAAGCCAGAAATAAATGCAGTGAAATAGTAAATGAGATAAGCAGGGTAACTACATAACCATCTAAGTGAAAATGCAACTGAGAGCAACACTAGTACCCAGGCTGAGACTGCTACAAGCTCTGTGTCGGGGAGCCGGTAGCAGCAATATCTAGTAGTGGTCTAGCTCTGCTCGAGAGTCTACAACCTCACAATAGTAGTATATATGTATTGTACAGCCTGTAGCCTGTGTGTCTCTCCCCACCCAATGTAACCACACGTCTCATGTCCATGTCACGTGAGATCAGATCTAATGCAACAGTCATAAACTAAGAATATATAACTATGTCCATCCTGTACCTATACAGAACCACCTTGAATATGTCAGGAAGATTCTGTCAATGTATGGTGTCAAGTGTCCTAGGTTGTAGTGTACTTGATAATCAAGCACGAGAATATAAAGGGTCTCGAATGTCCATCACTAAATGACATACTCAACTCCGCGTACGGGGTTGGCACCCGACTGTGATCGGACACAAAGTACGTCATACGGTCCTAGGTTGTAGCATGTACAATATTCCAGAAAATAAAGCAAAAGAACTAAATAAACTAATAAACTGCAATTTATGGCAAGGTACACTTGCCTGAGATTGGAATACCGATAGCGGTCCAAGTAACAGTGGGTTCAGCAATAACTCCTCCAAAAGCTGAAATGAACATTACCAACAGTCTCAGAACATAGGAAATAGTTAGAAACGCCTGTCCTTGAGTCCAGTTTGGACACAAGGGCAAAAACGACATTTCTGGGCCAAAGCGGGTCCATGTGTAGGTCGCTTTGTACCGAAAACCGGGTCAGGGTCAAAGGTTTCCAAATCAGTCCAACTTAGTGCCAACAAGTCAGGAACGTTGATACGAACCCAACGGAACTTCCAGAACTGGATTCCGATGAGCCGTTCTCAAAATCGCCCGTCAGGTGGAGCCCGTGGGGCCCACGACACGCGATTTTCCAACGTTCTCAGAATCGAACCAAACTTGACCCACAGGACCAGCGTATTGCTACGAGTCCGATGGCGCAAGTTTCGTCTCGATCTGACGTGTATACACTAAGTTACAGCAAGAATCAGAAAGTACGGATACGGGGCGATGTCCGCGGATACGCACTGATTCCGGTGTGCACGCACATCCGAATCAGCTTCTGCGAAAGCCCGCACGTCCGTATCTACGATGCTCACGTGTCGGTGAAGACCGCACGCGACCAAGTCGTCCCGTTTGGCGGGGCGTACTTGATTCCGGGGTGAAACAGGGCTTAGTTTCTCCTGTTTTTGGATCGCGGTGTGCGATCACCACAGGACGCGATGCCCCGAGCAGTTTGTCTGGGCACCGAGAGGGTCTAACAGGCTTCGCAAAGAAACTTACGGAATGGAAATCGGAGCTACGAGTAGGAAGTTACGTGTACCTGAACTTGTCCAATAAAAACCCGAATCCTTGTGTCCTCGTGTCTGAGTCGAGTCCCGTGTCCACCCTAGGTTTTTAGGGTTCTGGAACTCCGGTGGCCGGGCAGGGCGTGTCCGGTGGCTGAGGGCTCGCTGGGCAGCCGAGGGGTGGTCGTCGCCGGTCTGACGGTCGGTGCCGGCGCTGTGGGTGGCCGGATCAGCGCCGGAGACGGGGAAGAATTCACTGGGTCGGCCGCTGACGGCTCTGGTCGGGGTCCCGATGGTCGAGGGCGGCCGGAATCGATTGCTGGAGGCTGGGCGGACCGTTCCGGGTCGTCGGGGCGGTGTCACAGGGTGGTCGGAGTCGGGGTTCTCGCCGGAGAAGAGGGGTTTCAAGGGGAAAATCCGGCGGTGGTCTCGGGTTTATATAGGCTCTCCACGGCAGAGGGAGGGCCGGGCGTTGGCTGGAAGAGGAAGGGGATGGGTCGCCGGGTGCGGGGGAGGCGAACCGTGGGGTCGGCCGGCGGCCACGGCGGCGGAAACGGCCGCCGGCCAGGCGAGGGGTCGGGGCTCTTCAGATTTGGGGGTTAGGGTTTAGAACGGGTCGGGTCGGGTCTGGTGCTGGCGGGTCGGGTTCTTACCCGGATCCGACCCGCTAGCCTGAGCGGTTCGGTCTAGTTTGACCGGCCGGCTCGGTCCGGTTCAGGGTTCGGTTCAGATAAATGGTTTGGTTAAAATAATATATAGGTTTAAATAATCAGATAAATTTAACAATAGTTTTTAATCCTTTAAAAATTCAACCGGTGTCCCAATAAATTTCCGGAAAAATACCCCATGCTCGGTTTTTAATTTTACACTTGAAAATATAATTTCCACCACTTTTTAATATTATTTAATTTCATTTAAAAATTCATTCTAACTTAGACAGCTTTAATTTATTGATTTAAAAATTACCGAATATTGCTAATTAATTCCAGAAAATTAAATTTAAAATTCTTAAAAATTTCAGGTGATTACAATCTACCCCCCTTAAGAAAATTGCGTCCTCGCAATTTAAAGATTACACTACTAAAAGAACAGAACTACAGGAAATAAAAATTACTTAAAATATACCTGTATCCTCGAATAAGTGGGGATATTTATGGCACATGATATCTTCTCTCTCCCAAGTAGATTCACCAGGAGAGTGTTGCTTCCAAGCCACACGAACCAGTTTAATTGTATGCCCTCGCAGTGTCTTCTCACTGGTTCCTAGTATACCCACCGGTTGTTCTTCATATCTCAGGCTTGGGCCTACTGCGATCTCAGAATGATCCACTATATGACTTGGGTCAGTCACATACCTTCTCAACTGTGAGACATGGAACACATCATGCACTCCCTCTAGAGATGGAGGTAATGCAAGACGATACGCCACCTCACCAATGCGTTCCAGAATATCAAAGGGCCCAATGTACCTTGGACTCAATTTGCCTCTGCTCCCAAAGCGGATGGTTTCTCGAGTAGGCGAGATCCTCAGGAATACATGTTCTCCTTCCTTGAACTCTAATGGACGTCGGTGGGTATCAGCCCAATGCTTCTGTCTGTCCTGAGCTGCCCGAAGATGATTCTGGATTTGTTTAACCTTCTCCACTGTTTGCATCACCAACTCTGGTCCTAAGATTTGTCGCTCTCCGACATCACTCCAGCATATTGGCGATCTGCACTTCCTACCGTATAACGCCTCGAAAGGTGCCATCTTGATGCTTGCCTGGTAACTGTTGTTGTAGGAGAACTCTACCAAATGCAAATGATCTTCCCAAGATCCTCCAAAATCTAACATACAGGATCTCAGCATATCCTCCAAGATCTGGATTGTACGTTCTGATTGACCATCTGTCTGGGGGTGATAGGCCGTGCTGAATTTTAGTCTGGTGCCAAGACTCTCTTGCATACTTCGCCAGAAATGAGAGGTGAATCTCGAATCTCGATCTGATACAATACTAACCGGCACTCCATGCAATCTTACTATTTGTCGCATATACATGTCGGCTAGTATCTCTGTGGACTGCCCAACTCTAAATGGCAAGAAGTGCGCAGACTTAGTGAGTCGGTCCACGATAACCCATACCGCATCTTTTCCACTAGGGCTCCTTGGAAATCCTGTGACGAAGTCCATGGTGATATGTTCCCACTTCCATTCTGGTATGGGAAGCGGCTGCAACATTCCTGCAGTCCTCTGATGCTCGGCTTTCACTTGTTGGCAGACTAAGCATTTAGCTACAAATCTGGCAATCTCTCTCTTCATTCCATGCCACCAATAGTACTGCCTTAGATCTCGATACATCTTTGTTCCTCCTGGATGAACAGAGTATATGGAACTATGTGCTTCAGTCATTAGTTCTTGTCTCAGTTCTCCATTTGGAACATATAAACGATCTCCGCACCTTAATGTTCCATCCTCATGTATGCGAAGCCCTGTCTGCAAGCCTGCTTCTGTCTTCTCTTTGAGTCTTCGAAATCTTGCATCAGTAGGCAAAGCTTCCTTAATCCTTTCCACGAGCGATGACTTCACTCCCAGATTAGCCAGCAAGCCACTCTGCCTTGGTAGAATAACCTCTATCTGGAGCTCCTGTAGATCTTTCAATAGCTCAGGCTGTACCGTCAAGTAATAAGCTGTAGGCTTCCTGCTAAGTGCATATGCTACTACATTCGCCTTCCCTGGGTGGTATTGCAGATCTATATCAAAGTCCACCATCAACTCCAGCCAGCGTCTTTGCCTCATGTTAAGCTCTTTCTGGGTATATACATACTTTAGACTTTTGTGGTCAGTGAAAATTTCCACCTTCTCACCATAAAGATAATGTCTCCAGATCTTAAGTGCAAATATTACAGCAGCTAGCTCCAGATCATGCGTTGGATAGTTCTTCTCATGGACCTTCAACTGTCTCGATGCATAAGCAATAACTTTGCCGTGTTGCATCAAAACACATCCTAGGCCACTACCTGACGCATCGCTATAAACAACAAAACCGCCTGACCCTGAAGGAAGAGTCAAGACTGGTGCTGTTGTTAAACGCCTCTTCAGTTCTTCAAAGGCCAGCTGACATTCTTCTGTCCATGCAAAGTCCTGATCTTTCCGTGTCAACTTCGTCATTGGCTCAGCAATCCTTGAGAAATTTTCTACGAACCTTCTGTAATATCCAGCAAGTCCTAGAAAACTCCTCACCTCAGCAACTGATGTTGGTGTAGGCCAAGTCTCAATAGCAGCAACCTTCTCTGGATCAACTGACAGGCCTTCTCCTGAGATAATATGCCCTAAGAATGGCACCTTATCCATGCAAAACTCACATTTACTGAGCTTAGCATAAAGCTTCTCCTGCCTTAACGTCTCTAGCACGATTCTGAGATGCTCCTCGTGCTCTTCGTGGCTTTTGGAATATACCAGAATGTCATCAATAAACACTACTACAAATTTATCCAAGTATTGATGAAAAACTCGGTTCATCAAGCTCATGAACACAGCAGGCGCGTTGGTTAAACCAAACGGCATCACTAAAAACTCATAGTGTCCATATTTTGTCCTGAAGGCTGTCTTCGGGATATCTTCCTTCCTCACCCTAATCTGGTGATAACCGGATCTTAGGTCAATCTTTGAAAATATCCTAGCTCCACTCAACTGATCAAACAAGTCATCAATACGAGGCAAGGGATACCGGTTCTTAATGGTCACAGCGTTTAACGCCCTGTAATCAATGCACAGGCGCACTGTTCCATCCTTCTTAGGTACAAACAGTATTGATGCTCCCCAAGGTGAAACACTGGGCCGGATGAAACCTTTCTCCAGAAGTTCATCAACTTGCTTCTTCAACTCTACTAACTCCTTAGGGGCTAGTCTATAAACCGTTGAAGTGATAGGTTCTGCTCCTGGAGTTAAGTCTATGGTGAATTCTATTTCCCGATCAGGTGGTAGACCTGGAAGATCATCGGGAAATACATCCACAAACTCTGATATAACTCTTGGGTAACTTGACTCCCCTTCTGCAGTTAATACCCTAAGAGTTGGCTGAACATCTTGTTCTACAGCTCCTCGAAGAAATTCAAACTCTGAGTGTCCAGGTGGTCTGAATATAACTTTTCCAAGCCGACAATCAAGAGTAGCATGATACTGACTTAACCAGTCCATACCAAGTACCACATCATAGTCAGGCATAGAAAAGATCAAAAATTGGGCTCGCATCTCTCTTCCGCAGACTACTACTGAACATGATCTACAGATATCACTAACAGGTATAATTCCACCTCCCGTAAGAATTCTCTTAGTCTTCGGAAGGGGTGCAGTAGCTACTCTATGGGTGGCTACGAAGCTAGCAGCTATAAATGAGTGTGATGCCCCAGAATCAAATAAAGCTACAGCAGGTAATGAAGCTACTAAGATGGTACCTGCTATAACTTCTCCAGCAATAGCTTCTTCCTGAACAGCCAATGCAAAAGCCTGACCTCGTCCCTGTGCTGGTCCCCTCTGCTGACGAGCCTGTTGGAATAGTGCTGCTTGAGGTGGCAATGGAGGTCTTGGCTGATATCCTCCTGGAGCTGGTGGTCTGACTCCTCCAACTCCCGTCTGCTGTGCTCCCACTGCTGGATAATCTGGCCGTGGTGCAGGTAGAGCTAGTCGTGGTTCTCCCTCTCGACGTGCTGTGCAGTCCCTGGATAGATGCTGATTGGAGCCGCATACCAGGCACAGTCCCAATTTGCGTCTGCACTCCTTTTCAATGTGACCCAACTTGCCGCAGAAATGACAAGTAGGTAGAGTTCTTGGTGCTGCCCTCTGCGGTAGATTCCTTTGGAGTCGCTTTGCAGAATCCCCTTGTGCTGCCTTGGATGGTGCTGAGGAAAATGGTCGCTTCAGGCTTGACTCCCTCCTGGTGACGCGCTCCATGCGTCGTGCTGCCGCAAGGACGTCGTTGTACGATGTAGGGGCAACAGATCCAATCAACCTCTGAAGCTCGAACCTGAGTCCGTCAAAGAATTTCTCCGCCTTCTCTTCTTCGGTAGGAATTAGAGAAGGGGCGAAACGACTCAGGCGAATGAATTCAGCATTATACTCCTCCACCGTCATGTTGCCCTGGATGAGGCGGTTAAACTTGTCCCTGAGTTCTGATCTAGCAACAGCTGGGATATACATCTCTTGGAAGAGTCTGGAGAACTCCTCCCAAGTGACTCGGTCATGTCCGAGCCTCCTCTCTTCAGCTAGCCACCAGTGGTGCGCGTTGTCCGTTAGTTGCATTCGGACAGCAGTCATCCATCTCTCCCGCGGAAGTTCAGCTGCTTCCAACTGATGCTGTGTATTAGTGAGCCATTCATGCACTTCAGTTGGTCCTTCTTTGCCCGAAAAGGTACGGGGCTTGAGTTGACGGAAATCAGTGATAGATCCCGTCGCTGGTCGCCTAGCTTGTGGGTTGGCCTGCTCCAATGCATTCACTAGGCTGGTTCTCAGGTTCTCTGCCTCCTGACGCTGCGCCTCCTGTTGAACTTGTTGTTGAGCTTGCATCATAGCATAAAACATCTGGAACATTTGCTGTCCATCCATTGCTTGTCCTGGTGGGAAGGCAGGCATCTGTGGAGTGAACTGAGGCGGTGGTGGGATATCATCGCGCCTGAACCTTGAGTTATGTTGCTCATCTTGTCCACTCTGAGAGGATTGACCTCTGTTCTCTGGTGTAACTCCATCACCATAGGTAACCACAGCGTCTTGTGGTGTAAAAGGAACTTCATCTCCATTTCTCGGATCCATTTTTCTGCATGCAAAATAAACTTTATGAGAACGTTTAGTAGAGTCAAGCAGGATGCAAATTCAAGTACTTAATTCGAATGCGATATAGAGTTTCAAAAACGTTCAACAAATGGATGAGATCCTAAAGCCTATCCTATCCTTTTACAGGTTTGTTTGGTCCCTAAGTTGAAACCAAAACAATTTGTCGTTGACCTGCATGGGCCACCACAAAAACCATGTCACGCCCCAGTCCCAGAAATGTCGTGGGACTAGACACGTGGCAATGGCCAGCAGTACACATCGATGGACATCCCAATTTAATGGATCCATCAAGCATACTTAAGCTGTAATATAGGTCTACAACATCATATCAAAAACTAATCTCATCCACACACAGAATAATAAGAACAATAGCAAATAAAAGAAAGTACATCAAGTCCAGTCTCAGCAGAGTATGTCGGGGAACAACCCGACAAGAGTCTAAAACACTGGTTCATCCGACCAGAACAAAAGAGTCCAAAATAAAGTATCTGAAGAGTACAAATAACATAATCTCAAGTAAAATCTTCTGCCATCACCTCTGCTTCTATGTTAGGTTCTCCTTCAGCAACAGCTCCTGGTATAGCTTCAGCTCCTGTCCCGTAAACCTCGGGATAATGCTCTTCTGCTAAACCTGGGGACATCATCCATTCCAGGTCCTCAGGGGACATAGCAAGGTACAAATAATACAAGCCAGAAATAAATGCAGTGAAATAGTAAATGAGATAAGCAGGGTAACTACATAACCATCTAAGTGAAAATGCAACTGAGAGCAACACTAGTACCCAGGCTGAGACTGCTACAAGCTCTGTGTCGGGGAGCCGGTAGCAGCAATATCTAGTAGTGGTCTAGCTCTGCTCGAGAGTCTACAACCTCACAATAGTAGTATATATGTATTGTACAGCCTGTAGCCTGTGTGTCTCTCCCCACCCAATGTAACCACACGTCTCATGTCCATGTCACGTGAGATCAGATCTAATGCAACAGTCATAAACTAAGAATATATAACTATGTCCATCCTGTACCTATACAGAACCACCTTGAATATGTCAGGAAGATTCTGTCAATGTATGGTGTCAAGTGTCCTAGGTTGTAGTGTACTTGATAATCAAGCACGAGAATATAAAAGGTCTCGAATGTCCATCACTAAATGACATACTCAACTCCGCGTACGGGGTTGGCACCCGACTGTGATCGGACACAAAGTACGTCATACGGTCCTAGGTTGTAGCATGTACAATATTCCAGAAAATAAAGCAAAAGAACTAAATAAACTAATAAACTGCAATTTATGGCAAGGTACACTTGCCTGAGATTGGAATACCGATAGCGGTCCAAGTAACAATGGGTTCAGCAATAACTCCTCCAAAAGCTGAAATGAACATTACCAACAGTCTCAGAACATAGGAAATAGTTAGAAACGCCTGTCCTTGTGTCCAGTTTGGACACAAGGGCAAAAACGACATTTCTGGGCCAAAGCGGGTCTATGTATAGGTCGCTTTGTACCGAAAACCGGGTCAGGGTCAAAGGTTTCCAAATCAGTCCAACTTAGTGCCAACAAGTCAGGAACGTTGATACGAACCCAACGGAACTTCCAGAACTGGATTCCGATGAGCCGTTCTCAAAATCGCCCGTCAGGTGGAGCCCGTGGGGCCCACGACACGCGATTTTCCAACGTTCTCAGAATCGAACCAAACTTGACCCACAGGACCAGCGTATTGCTACGAGTCCGATGGCGCAAGTTTCGTCTCGATCTGACGTGTATACACTAAGTTACAGCAAGAATCAGAAAGTACGGATACGGGACGATGTCCGCGGATACGCACTGATTCCGGTGTGCACGCACATCCGAATCAGCTTCTGCGAAAGCCCGCACGTCCGTATCTACGATGCTCACGTGTCGGTGAAGACCGCACGCGACCAAGTCGTCCCGTTTGGCGGGGCGTACTTGATTCCGGGGTGAAACAGGGCTTAGTTTCTCCTGTTTTTGGATCGCGGTGTGCGATCACCACAGGACGCGATGCCCCGAGCAGTTTGTCTGGGCACCGAGAGGGTCTAACAGGCTTCGCAAAGAAACTTACGGAATGGAAATCGGAGCTACGAGTAGGAAGTTACGTGTACCTGAACTTGTCCAATAAAAACCCGAATCCTTGTGTCCTCGTGTCTGAGTCGAGTCCCGTGTCCACCCTAGGTTTTTAGGGTTCTGGAACTCCGGTGGCCGGGCAGGGCGTGTCCGGTGGCTGAGGGCTCGCTGGGCAGCCGAGGGGTGGTCGTCGCCGGTTTGACGGTCGGTGCCGGCGCTGTGGGTGGCCGGATCAGCGCCGGAGACGGGGAAGAATTCACTGGGTCGGCCGCTGACGGCTCTGGTCGGGGTCCCGATGGTCGAGGGCGGCCGGAATCGATTGCTGGAGGCTGGGCGGACCGTTCCGGGTCGTCGGGGCGGTGTCACAGGGTGGTCGGAGTCGGGGTTCTCGCCGGAGAAGAGGGGTTTCAAGGGGAAAATCCGGCGGTGGTCTCGGGTTTATATAGGCTCTCCACGGCAGAGGGAGGGCCGGGCGTTGGCTGGAAGAGGAAGGGGATGGGTCGCCGGGTGCGGGGGAGGCGAACCGTGGGGTCGGCCGGCGGCCACGGCGGCGGAAACGGCCGCCGGCCAGGCGAGGGGTCGGGGCTCTTCAGATTTGGGGGTTAGGGTTTAGAACGGGTCGGGTCGGGTCTGGTGCTGGCGGGTCGGGTTCTTACCCGGATCCGACCCGCTAGCCTGAGCGGTTCGGTCTAGTTTGACCGGCCGGCTCGGTCCGGTTCAGGGTTCGGTTCAGATAAATGGTTTGGTTAAAATAATATATAGGTTTAAATAATCAGATAAATTTAACAATAGTTTTTAATCCTTTAAAAATTCAACCGGTGTCCAATAAATTCCCGGAAAAATACCCCATGCTCGGTTTTTAATTTTACACTTGAAAATATAATTTCCACCACTTTTTAATATTATTTAATTTCATTTAAAAATTCATTCTAACTTAGACAGCTTTAATTTATTGATTTAAAAATTACCGAATATTGCTAATTAATTCCAGAAAATTAAATTTAAAATTCTTAAAAATTTCAGGTGATTACAGACGAGCTACCTCTTGTAACAAATATTATAGATGTAGACTCAACGGAAGTTACTCATTACACGAGTAATAATTTAGAAGATGTATAATTATCAGAAGAGGAAGAGGAAGACGAAGACGAAGTAGATGAAAGTGAAGAGGAGGAGGAGGAGGAAGAGGAAGAGGAAGAGGAAGAGGAAGAGGAAGACGAGGAAGGCGAACAAGATAAATTTTCTGAAGATGATTGAAAATAAAATATTTTGCCTGTAGAATGTAACTATATTTTTACTGTATAATGTACTATTTTGACGAATATATGTATTATATTTTGACTGTAGAATGTACTATCCATTTAGATTTGTGACACCACTGGTTATTTACTGTACAATTCTATGAATGCTGTGAGATATGCATAACATTTTGACTGTAGAATGTACTATATATTTGTGTATTTTTTTATTCATCATATGTTGTTATCAGGTATGACAGGATGACGCGGAGGGTTCAGCAGGTCCCGAGGTAGACAAAGTGCTCCGGTACTGTCTACTGTTGGTTCCGAATCGTCGTCGTCCAGTACTCCAGTATATCGATCAGTCACATCTCCGACTGCGATGATGTTACGTGGCATCACTCCTGGGACGAGTAGTTCCAGGCGTGATAGTACTCCCTCGTCCAGCATTCCTCCTGCTGACGGGACCATGGAGACAGATGAGCATGTAGAGGAGGTCGTGCCGATGTTGTCCCAGCATCGGCAAGATCCTCCATGCGCACCTCCAGAGGAGACGAGGACAGAGATTTGGGCCGACGGTACAAAGTAAGTCAATTAGATGGTTTAGCATCATATATATCGTGTATTTCTTTATTCATCATGTATTGACTTTTTTGATCTAAATAATTATCTCTGTATAGATATCGTCCATCATCGATTCAGAGACGCCTGGGACTATTTCTGAGGAACAACTATGGTGGCCCTTGGATCAACTACTCTGAAGCTCCGGAGGAGAGGAAGACGTTCTGGTTTGCGCACTTCAAAGTAAAAGTATATTATATAAGTCCTCTAATTTATGCATATTATATAACTTATCCGTGATGCTCACTTACTAAATTATTTATTGTAGCAAACGTATTTCTATCCTCCGTACCGGGCCGAGTTGATCGAGCGGATGTTTTCTGCCGTTGCCGCCAAGCTTATCCGTGATGCTCTGGATGACCAGAAGGTTCGTGATCGTGCTGGAAAACCGATCCAAGGTTGGATCATGCCTGAGCAGTGGACTGCGATGAGGGCTAGATTCGACGATCCGAGCTACAAGGAAAGGTCTGAGAAGGCTAAGGCGGCTAGGCGGAATGCTGCAAAGTGGTGTGGTAGCTCGATTCCGATGACGGAACATTTTCGTCGTTTGGTATATTTTTTATTTAAGATATATTATTTTAATATAAGTACGATAAAATGGTAGTAGAAAATAATGTTTAATTTTAGTACTAAATAATATATTTTTAACAGGTACAGAGGGGTGAGGATGCAAACATGGTGACCGTCTTCTTGGCCACCCATCGCAAGGACGAAAATCTCATTGATGAGAGGGCCTCGCAGACCTATGTAAGTATTACTTTACTTTGTTGCGATTTTAATATAACGTAGGCAATTATCAAGTATCCAAACTTTTCTAAGCCGAGTATCTTAGGCTGCGTGAGCGGGCGACTGCTAGTGCACCTACAGCTGGAGAGGCTGGTACTTCCTCGCAGCCCGCTCCAGCTCCGTCGGCGGACGACCTGTGGGTGACCGCCGCTGGTGGTCTCCAGAGGGATACGTACTACGGTAAGGGATCCTATGGCGCCCTGTTTGCGATGCAGTCATCTAAGGCCTCCCCGACAAGTGCGCATTCCCCACAGCCCTCGCAGTCGTCGGCCAGAGTCCAAGAGGCCGTTGACCGTCAGATTGCGTCTCTCCGTGACGAGTTGCTGCGAAGGATGGAGGAGCAGCCCCGGTCTCAGCCACAGGCGGACGATCCGACGCTCATCGCACGATTCAATATGCTCGACTGCAGCATCACGGAGATCCGGGATTTGATAAATGATCTTAGAGCCTCGACAGAGCATAGCGTGACGGAGCTGCAGGCATCACAGCTATCCATGGGCGAGATGCTGACGATGATGGAGGATTCAATGGTTCATAGCAGTACGAGGCTGTTATCTACCATGGATACTTACAACCAGCAACTCGCAGAGTTGGAGCGGATACGTCCTCCTAGTGCGCCTACATCGACACAGACTCCACCGACGTCACTGCCTTCTCCATCGACATCGGTATCGATTTCACGGGAGCAGTATGATCTATTCTTATCCTTCATGCGCACCGGTGGTCATCCTCCTGCAGATACGCAGTAGTATAGATATTTGCATGGATATTTGTATTCTTTGTATTATTTAGGATGAGACTCATTGTATGGATATATATTTCCTGTATTCTTTACGACGATATTTGCTGGATGTTTTATTTTCTTCAAATTTTATTATATTATTCATATTAAATATATGTTAATTTACCGGTGTTGAATGTTCAACCTAAGGGGGTCGGCAAACCCAAAAAATTCAACGGAGGGTTGCTCCGGGTCTATTTGTACAGATTGTGAATTAATAAACTGCAGGAATAATAGTTTGGAAACAATTCAGTATTCATTTTTTTATTTTTTTACTGTACAATTAGCGACGTTTTTAGCGACGTTTAGCGACATTACTACACGTCGCTAAATACATCGCTAAGTTGCGACGTTACTACACGTCGCTAATGACGTCGCTAAAAATATCGCTAAAACGTCGCTGTATGTCGCAACTTGCTGACATGGCAGTATTGTCAGGTCATTAAAGACGTCGCTGTAACGTCGCTATATAAGTCGCTAATTAGCGACGTTAAGCGACTGATAAGCACGTCGCTAATTAGCGACATTGCGTCGCTAAACGTCGCTAATTTAGCGACACATTTACGTCGCTAAAATACGTCGGTATAGCGACGTTTTTCCTTTCAGCGACTAGCTAAGTTCCGACTTCTGTAAAACGTCGCTAATTACGTCGCTAAAAGTGATTAGCGACGTGTTTTTGTCATTTAGCGATATTTCTTTACGTCGCTAATTTGACTTTTTCTAGTAGTGAAAGTAATTCCTGAACCTATATCCTCCATGCTTCTGTCCAAAGTATTCTGAACTTTAAAACTTACAAAGTTTAAGTTCAGAAGATTTTGAAGGGGGTCTTGTAGAAGCATAAAAAAATCTACACCATGCGCCTCAGTGACCCAGCTCCATGTGCCTCAGTGACTCAGCTCTATGCACCTCAGTGACCCAGCACCATGAGCCTCAGTGACCCAACTCCATGCGCCCCAGTGTCCTCGCTCTATGCATAAACCGTCCAAGAAGTATCTCATGTGCCCGTAGTGCCATGCGCCACTACGCATCTTAGTGTCTCATGTGCCCGCAGTGCCATACGCCACTACGCATCTTAGTGTCTCATGTGCCCGCATTACCATGCGCCATTATGCATCTTAGTATGCGCCTGTAGTATCATGCGTCACTACCCCTTCAGTGCTCTTCATACGCCAAGTGGAAGTATTTCTAAGGTGCAATCACAGCTATCCAAATTAGGGTATGACACGTGTTACGAGTATTATGGGCATCAACAACCCCAGATCTTGGCTTGACACGTGGCAGCCTTAAAACAGTATGCGCCTGCAGTGCCATGCGCCAACATGCAGCCAGCATACATGCGCCTACGTAATGCCTTCTTAAAGGCTATAAATAGTGGATATTTTTCCACATGCAGAGCGAGGTAGAGGTAGCGACCACACGTAGAAGAGGAGAAGAAGGAGACAGAAGCACCATTCGAAGCCTCGTCAACCTCCTTGGTCCTGGATCGTCAACGGAGTAAAGGATCCGCTGCAGTGCACGATCTCCACCGTCACACTTATCTAGATCTTTTTTTATTGTACTTAGATCCTCTTGTATAGGGATTCTCTTGTACTCTTTGTCAATTCGTAATAAATAAGAATTTTACACCCTCCACCAAAAATTTATTTTTGCGATGTCGACAATGGTCCCGGGTGATAACGACTTTGAGTTCGAGACAAAGATGGTAGGGGTCCCCCCCCCCCCCCCAAGATCTTTGTCACTGCTACTTCTTTGCTTCAATCATCCACATCCCAAAAAGGACTCACTATAGATAGCTTCCCATCCTCGACAAACGTGTGTGTTACCAGTGACTACTCTTATGAAGAGTTTAAGTTCATTATCCACAATCGCCCCTGCTGTCCTCAGGCCTGTTGCCAAAGACCTCAGTCCATTCTACTTCAACTTGCATTGGATCCTCTCTTACATCATCATTTTGAAGTATGAAATACTTGGATAATGTTACTGCACACGCCATCGTCCAGCATGTATTACATGTTCACTAAGCAGCGCTTCTCCCTTGCTAAAACTATAATCTCCACCATAATCAATGTCTGGAACTCTTCTCACTGGTCCTTACTTATGATATGTACATCACCTTGATCCTTGAAGCAAATGGGGTTGATCTCACAAATTGCCCCAAGGATACCAAACCCTGTTTTTCTTGGCCATGCCCGATCCCTCCACGCCTCCACCTCTACTCAACCTTGATCTTCCGCTCAACCTCCTGCCACTCAACCTTCATCTCCTCTCCACCTCCTGTTGCCAACCTCCATCCCTTCCAAACATACCTCCATTATTTGTTCGTCATCTGAATGCTTTGGCAGTTACTATAGAGGCTCGCATAGCGGCCAACAAACGTAGGCCTAAGCAACCTAATAGATCATGCCTTTATGGATCATGCCTACTATATTCAGTACAACTTTCTTGAACGGGACCCTATGGTCAACCCCAAAGAACCCCATCCTGACTTTCCTGGTTCTCGTTTTGGTGATCCAAATGCCTATGGGTTCATGTACCCTAATGGCACCGATCCTCTTGGTGCACATCCGCCTCCTGGTGCTTTTGATAATGATGCTCCTGATGCTTAAGGGTGGTTATGTTGTGTGGTGGTATTTTAGTTTCTTTGTTGGTGGTGTCCTGTTGCTTGTAATTTGTTGTTTGTAGTCCTTCGTAGACTTTAGGTTTATGTTTTTTTTTTTGTTATACGGATGTGTGCGTCCCAGTAGGGACTAGCTATGTTTTATAATGGACTTGCTGACTGGCCGTAGTAGTTGTATGCACCATGGGACATATTATCTTTGTAAAACTCTGTTTTAATTATCGACTTGTTTATCTACTTTCATGTTGCTTGCCATAATTCCATATATATATATGTTAATCCATCTAGTTTTCTCTATTAAGCTTTCATAGCACCTTATGTTCATTTTTTATTTGAGGAAGAGTCTGTTAGATTATAGGAGAGATATCTCCAAAATTGTATTATTTATCAATTATTAAAATAGGGTAGATTAATTGAACATTAGTGATTTTGATAAATATTATAATGAACTCTTGTACTATTTCAGTCTAACTCCCTATGCAGACTTAATCAGATTTACGTTAAGGCACAATCTTCCTCATCCCGATTCAAGATCAATCGCGCTCAAACATTTCTAAAGACTCAAGATGTTTCAAGACTAATATCAATGATAGTGCTCCACTATGTCTTCAAGAGTCGGTAAAAGTATCTAAGATATCTTGTAAACACAAGTCATAAATGGTAAAAACCAAAGGTAGGTAAGTTTGTATTAATAGGAAAGTTTTGTATATAGGAACGGAATACTGATAGTGTTTTGCGAAATTTCGACGGATGATCTAATAGATTCCAAAAGCTTTTCTGTGTAATTTTCGAAAAATCTATAGGAACACCACGGAATACCGACGGAAGATCCATGAAATTTCCAGAAGCATTTTCTGTGTAATTTTTGGACCATCGTCGGAACACCACGGAACACCGGCAGATGATTCGATAGATTCCAAAATCTTTTTTTGTGTAATTTTTGGAAAGCCCTTCGGAACATCGTGGAACACCGATGGATGATTCGTAATATTCCAGAAGCTTTTTCTGTGTAATTTTTGGACCACCGTCGGAACACCGCGGAACATCGACAAATAATCGATAGATTCTAGAAGATTTTCTATGTAATTTTCGGATCAACCAGCGGAACTCTACGGAACTCCGACGGATGATCTGTTCGATATAGTCGGCACTTTAATTCAAATATAATAGTTTGAATCCAAAGAATTAAATGCATCTAACGGCTCTTTTATATCTATTATTTAGGTTGTCAAAATTTTGACGGTACTCCGCAGAATACTGCCGGATGATCCGACTTTCATCTTAACATTGCTTTTTTGGTTTCTTTCTCTTGGCTTTGTATATAAAGGCTTGCAACCCCTTCATTCAAAGCCGTCCACTTGAGCTTTAAATTTTCTCAACTTCAAAAGTAAACCCTTTTACTCTACCAAGGTTTCTATTTGCCATTCACCAAAGTGTTAAGAGTTTCAAGTGTTGTAATCTAGATCTTCCAAGTGTTCTTGAAGATCAAAACCGTTTCATGTTAAAGAAGAAGTCAACTAGATTTTGGATCAAAGCTCATGTGAATGAAGTTGATGAGTCTTCATATAAAAGCTCATGGTGTGCTATTTTGTTTTAAATAGTGGATTAAAGTCGGACAGGATACATCGCAAGTTTGATTTCTTGCTCTCTTCTTTTAATTATGCGTTGTTATTCCTTATTTGTGTCGGTAATGTTTATTACCCTACTAACCCCCCCCCCCCCCCCCCCCCCCCCCTAAGGTTCTTACAGGCTATACTATATTTAAGCTTAGTACCTTATTATTTGAAGATTTCCTTCCAGAATTAGCTGGGAAACACAGTCTATATCTGTCACTATACTCTTAGGAATGCCATGAAGTTTGACTACTTCTTCCATAAACACTTGAGCTATAGATGAAGTTGTCTAAGGATGTGTCAAGGCAAACAGATGGATGCACTTGGTTAATCTATCCAAAACCACCATGATAGTAGATTTTATAAAGTTGCTTAGATGCATTTTTTCCACCTTCTTATTAAATAAAGCAGATACTTATACAAGAGAGTTTTAATAACTTTGGAGATAAAGTCTCCAAGTGGTGTCAAGAGATAATTACATCTCCTAGTGGTTGTAGGTTGTTACAAGGGATAACAATAGAGATAATAAATAACAAAAACTAAGATAATGCTAAGCACTATTATTATTAACATTCCCTCTCAAGTTGAATGTCCATAGGGAGAGATTCAGCTTGTTAAGCAGTGTATCAAACCGCGGACGAAGCAAAGGTTTGGTGGGCACATCCGCTAATTGATCATCAGTGTAGACGTTAGCGACCCGAAAGGTTCCATTCTGAACTTGTTTACGCACAAAATGATACGACAAGGCGATATGTTTCATGCGAGAGTGAAAACAGGATTGAAAGTTAGGCTTGTTGCCCCCAAATTATCATAATAAACGACCGGTGCTTGTGACTGTTTGTGACCAAGCTCACCAAAAAGAGATAGCACCCACATTAGTTCAGAGGCAGTGTCGACAAGGGCCTTGTATTCAGCTTCTGTTAAAGATATTACAACAGATCGCTGTTTCCCTGAACTCCAGGAAATAGGTGTACTCTCCAGATATAATAGATATCCTGTGGTAGAAACAAAATTGTCCTTATCACCGGCCCAATCAACGTCGGAGAAGGCATAAAACACTAAAGGAGTAGAGGCTAAGATGTGAATGCCATGATCAAGACTGCCAGCCAAAAAATGTAGCACTCTCTTTAGTGCACTCCAATGTTCACTGGTCGGTTGCTGCATAAATTAGGATAGTTTATTTATACCAAATGCAACATCAGGACGCGTCAATCCAAGGTACTGAAGGCTGTCGACCAAGGTTCTGTACTCAGTTGGGGAGGGAAGTAAAGTGCCACCATCACACAGCAAGGGAGTTTGAGATGACATTAGAGTGGTGACCGGTTTTGTATCTGCCATCCCGGCTTTAGTGAGCAGATCAAGGACATACTTTCGTTGAGAGAGAAAGATACCATCACCAGTGGGTAGAACTTCCACTCCAAGGAACTAATTAAGGTTGCCAAGATCCTTGAGAAGAAACTTTTGTGCAAGCTTTAAAATTAGATCATTAACAACAGCAGTGGAGTTCCTTGTTAGAATTATATCATCGACATAAACTAAGAGAAAAAATATTGTGAGTCCATGACAATATATAAACAGAGAAGCATCAACAATTGAATTGGAGAGGCCAAGTTGGATTAAATAACTTCATAACTCATGATACCAGGCTCGTGGAGCTTGTTTTAGCCCATACAGGGCCTTTTTGAGTCTGCACACATGGTCGGGAGCGGCTTGGTTGACAAATCTAGGTGGTTGGCTCATATAAACCTCTTCATTAAGCGTCCCTTGAAGGAATGCATTATTGATATCAAGCTGCTTCATGGACCAACCACGACTCACTGCAAGGGTGAGAACAACACGAACCGTGACAGGCTTTACCACTGGACTAAAGGTCTATGTATAGTCCCAGCGAGGTCTTTGATGAAAGCCTTTTTCGACTAACCGTGCCTTGAAGCGATTAGCCGAACCTTCCGGGAGACATTTGATTTGGTAGACCCACTTGCATCCCAGTAAATTTTGGGCAGAGGATGGCGGAACCAGGTCCTATATATTGTTGGAGAGGAGAGCATCAAATTCTTGATGCATTATCGTACGCCACTCTGGTGATTTCAAGGCCTGCGTAATGGTGTTGGGTTCTTGTGGGTGAGAGACACAGGCATGAGGGTTGAGCTTTTTGATGGGTTTAATGATGTTATTTTTGGACCTGGTAATGATGCCTCGGTCAGGGAGCGACAGAGGACAATTGTGGTGGAGGCGAGCTTGAGGCATGGGAATATGGCGTATGTGATGGGAGGGAGGAGGTTGCTGATTTCCTGGAGAGTGGGGACTGGAGGTATCAGGTCGTTGGGTGGAAGGAGAAGAAAAAGGGTTCATTTGATTTGTATTGGTGTGAGAGTCTGAGGAGCTAGGGCCGACATGTGTGGGTGGGAAATTAGGTAGGCTGGGAGAAAAATATGAGGTAGTTGGGATAAGGTATGTGGGGAGGTAATAACCTAGATTTCAGAAGGTGGGGCCCCAGGGTGCGATAGTGGCCGGAGAACAGAAAGCTGATAAGTAGTCCACTCATCACCAACTGGGTCAGTGAGGCTAGATTTTGGCGGAAGACTACAATATTGGTACTATGTTTCAAGAAAGCGGACATGACGGAAGGAATAAATACATCGCGTCTGTGGTTCCAGGCAAAGATAAGCATGTTGGTGACCGAGTAACCTACAAAAACATATATAACAGACCTGGGTGCAAGTTTATGATTAGTATACGGTTTAAGCCAATGAAAGCATAAACAATCAAAACTCTTAAGCTTATGATAATTCGGAGGCATTTTTAATAATTTAGAAAATGGCGATTCGTGATTAAGGACGGGTGGGAAGACGGTTGATAAGGTACACTGTTGTGGTCAAGGCGTGAGGCCAATGATCAAGGGGCATACCCGAGTATGTGAGCATGGAGAGGCCGGTTTTGACTATATGTCGTTGTGCACAGGAGTGTGGGGAGGGGAGGTGTAGTGGTTGATGTCGTGGGAGATTAGGAACGACCGAAGGGCTATGTATTCACCACCATTATCATAATATAGTATTTTGATGTTGTGTTTGAAATAATTTTTAACTAGGGATTTAAATTTAATGAAAACATATGGTGTGTCATATTTTCGTTTGAGGGGATAGAGACAAATATATCTTGTAAAATGGTCAATAAAAATAAAGTAATATTTATGACCATCATAAGACATAACAAGAGATGACCAAATATCCGAAAAAATAATTTCCAAAGGGTGTGTGGACACAAGACTGGATTCATGAAAGGGGAGCTTGTGGCTCTTATTTATTTGACACGAGGTGCAATCTAATTGCAAAAAATTAGAATTCCCTAAACTAAATTGCTTCTGGATGAACTTGAAAATTTTAGAAGAAGGGTGGCCTAATTTGTGGTGCCAGGTTGCATAGGAGGATAGATGGAGATTGTTGAAAGTCGGCGGAGATGATGGCCAGACGTAGACACCATCGACATAGGGGCCCTTAAGAATTGTCTTTTCTGTTTGGATTTCCTTCACAAAAAATGAGTCAGGTAAGAACACAATAGCAAATTTAGTTTGCTTTGTGAATTGAGAAACAGATTGAACATTTTTGACATCGAGGTAACACAGAGAATATTAGACAATTTGAAATCATGAAGCTTAAGAGAGCCAGTGTGTGTAATGCTTAAACCCTTACCTTTACCCATAAACAATTCATCAGGGCCATTATATGGATAGTGCAGAGCAAGATTACTGAGGTCATGGGTGACATGGTGAGATGCCCCACTATCAACGAGCCAGTTTGGACCAGCAGATGATGTGGCTAAGGTATTTGCTTGTAGGGGTTATGGAGCGGGAAAACGGGCTGAGGATGGCAGTGGGAGGTGCGGATATTGGTGACGGAATATTGGGCATTATGTGAGGACATGATCAGGAACATTATGTGGTGCCCCGTTCCCCCTATTCGGAGAGCGCGGCTAAGAAATACAAGATGGTATCATTCGATCGGGATAGATTAAAACAAGATCTTATCTTCGTTATCGATTTGCTTCTTCGGAATCGATTCCCATATTCAGTGGACCGTGCCCCCAGGATCGACTTAGCGGCAGAGTCAGGAGGGACCTCTCCGCTGCAAGTTTTTCTTGCCTCAGTTTTCGCTGTCGCTTTGTAGCTTTCGTGCTTGAAGTTGGTTTTCGGATTTGCTTACATTTTCTTGAACGGTTTCGATGGATTTCATTATTTTCGTTCGTTGAACTGCACTTCAATTCCGATATTGTAATGAGTAGAAGAGGTATTGATCAGCTGTTCAGGGTAATGCAGGTGAACGAACAGCAGGCGACGCGCGAGCGGAGTCCTAAAGCACCTCTTTCCTTTCCTTCCCCAACCAACTTATGAGTGGCTTATATTCGATTCAGTTGGCCCTTCTTCCAAGTCTTCACATCTAAAATCTTGTATTCTTGCTTGCCCCGATCAAACGATACCAAGTAATAACTAAAAGATGTCAAGATAAAAAGGAATAGACTTGGATTATTATGCTTGTCGATCAACTTATGAACGGTTACTTATTTGCATGCTTGTTCGTTGGAAAGTTCATCATATGCATAAATACAAGTTAGAATGTATACTTCTTCTTTAAATTGTGCTATGTATAGAACTCATCCTGCAATGCAATAAACTAAACAGGAAGACTATGCAAACATAGATCTTGTCATGTTACTGTCCTGTGCCTGATATTGCCCTGAAATGCCTCAACTGCTAACTTAGTGTACAACGTTTGATCACGGACAACTTGTGCAGAAGGTCTTAGTTCCTGCGGACGGTCGCTGGGGCACTGGCACCGATCAAATCCGGACGAAACTCCTGATAGTCGCCTGCTATAGGACGGAATAGCCTGTGATGCCCTGAACTATGTGTCGCACGACATTCCATACTGAGACTAGAACCGTCCATTATGGTAACGTGCCAGTGATCCCCTCGTATATTAAACCTGTGCAAACTAACTTGTGTCTTCGTGGCAGGGAAGGACATGGTAAGTATTGTGTAAGTAGTTCAGACGGGTAGGTAAAAGTCACCGAACTGTGGCAAGTTCGTTTCAGTAATTTCTCTATATTGTTTGCTTATAAAATAAACTAAGACAAGATAGAAAGACCACAAATAATATGCATAATTTATTGAAATACCGTGTTGATTGGTATAGTTGGGCTAGCTTGCCTTCACCAGTACGTTTCGATGTACTGACCCTCGTTGAAACAGGTTTTCCGCACTAAGGATATCCGAGCGAGAAGCCGAAGTCATTCCCCAATCCAGTCCAGCTGTAGGCACGTTCTGATTGTGCCATCTTTTGAAGTATTTTGAAGCAAGGAGCTAGTAACCCAAACTTAATGCAGCTCCGAGGGAAAGCCATCATCCCGCTTGGAGGTCCCTTATTTTGAAGCTTTAGTAAAGGATGTAATGTACATGACAGCTAACTCATTTTGTGTCAATATTTTGTAAGCCCGTGCGGCAACCTTATGACTCGTTCAAAAGTTTGTAATAGATGTTCATTGTCAATAAAGAGAACTTTTTCATGTTTTAACTTTGTGTTTCAATTTATCTGCGTACTATGAATATGTGCTCGCTATGCAAATATACCTTAGCCTTGTGCGGTGCACAACCTAGGCTCGCACGACTTCATGCCCTGAGGACGACTATCGATTCTACGGAATCGAGGCGTGACATGTTGGTATCAGAGCGCAGCTTCAAGTTCCTTTGACCCTTGTGTTGGAAAATTTCCTTTAACGATCAAATTCATGTGCGAACTCTTGAACTCGTTAGGCCAAAATGAGATACGTTCATACAATGAGTCCATAATACATTATGATCCTGATGTAATTTACCTTCTTTTGAAGGAATGACACAAGCGCAATCTTTAGCGCTAGCACCGGGAGATACATAAGCCCAAGAAAGCAGTTCCGGCACTTCGGGAAGTTCTTGGAGCCAGAAAGCTATGTCTTGTGTTGACCCCATTCAGCAAATGATGCGGATGTTGGAGGCTAACCAACAGAGGGAGGAGGCTCGTTATGAACGGGCTGAGAAGCGAGCGGAAGAGAGGCAGAACCAGTTTCAAGAACATATAGAAGCCCGATTCTCAGTCCAACAAAAGCAGGTAGATACCCTGCAGCAAATTGTTCAGAATTTGGCCTCCAACCAGTCCGCGGCAACAGTAGTGACACCGGTGGAGCAACCTGTACTTGAAGTCAAGATGCCTCAGACTCCAAGGAAGAATGATGTGACTGCCTTCAACTTTGGTGACTTCAAGAAAGTCTGTAACACTCTATTTAAAGGGACTGAGGACCCAATAGTGGCTCTAGATTGGTTGGCCGAACTGGAGGATCACTTCAAACTCCTGGAGGTACCCGAGCAGAAGCGTGTCGTGTGTGCCCAACTCCAGCTCTGTTTGAACACGCACGATTGGGGGGACGTGCATCGAAGATCTCTTCCAACAGACGATAATAAAGAGGCGATTGCATGGGCTACTTTTTGTGGCACGTTTGAAGAGGAGTTCATACCCTCTCCCGTACGTCGTCAGAAGGAGAACGAGTTCGTGCAACTACGATAAGGCAGCATGGCAGTTAAGCAGTATTCCGCCGAATTCAACCGGCTCGCCAAATTTGCCAGCTCCTATTTACCTGATGTAGCAAGTCATGCCAGGAGATTTGAAGACGGTCTGCGTCCTGCCATCCATGTGCAGATGGTCGTTCCACAGTACCAGATGATGAGGGAAGTCCTGAATCATGCTCTTTCTCTTGAACCGTAGTATCCTCCTATTGCTGTCGGCGCTGTGCATACCTCCAATCACAAATGCCATAGTAACGAGAAAGGAAACACCGCTGCAAAGCGTCAAAATAACGGCAGTAATCCAAGAGGAAATCCAGGGCTACATTGTCATTAGTTCAACAAATGGGGGCATGCCGAAAAAGACTGTCGCAAGAAGCTTGGAACATGCCTCCACTGTGGTGATCCAACCCATCAGATTGATGTTTGTCCGCTCTCTGATCGTTGCCTTCAACATCCAAATCAGACTACTGCACCCTAGGCCAACCGAGCTGCGCCTCAGCCAAAGCGTCGCCAAGCTCAAGGTCGGGTCTACACAATGACACGAGAGGAAGCTCTGGCCTCAGAGAACGTTGTGTCAGGTAATACTTGCACGTGTGATATTTGATTCTGGTGTAACGCATAGTTTCATATCTACGAGTTTTATCGTGGAAAACGATATAGAAATGACACTGTTGTATTTAGATTTAAGTGTTAGCACCCCCTCGGGCACGAAAATACCTGTCCGTTTAGTATGCCAAGGTGGTTACATCTGTATTGGAGGAAGGAAGCTATCGCTAGATGTTTTAGTTCTAGATGTTCGGGACTATGATATCATTTTAGGAATGGATTGGCTCGGCGTTTGCTCAGCAACTATCGAATGTGCATAGAAACGAATCGTCTTCCGCCTGCATGGAGAAGCAGAATTCTGCTACACGAGTAGTCCAGCAACTGATGCGACCAGGACCTGCATGGTGATTTTTGCGATGTCTGCTCGGCGAATGCTGTACTCAGGTTGCGAGGGATTCCTAGCGTCGGTTCGGGACACACAGTTGGATTATGCAAACGTTGAGTCTTCTTCCGTTGAGGCAGAGTTCCCTGATGTGTTTTCGAGCAAACTACCCGGCATGCCACCAGACAGAGAGATCAAGTTCACCATTGACACATTCTCGAATACTCGGCCAATTTCTAAGCCTCCGTACAGAATGGCCCCTGCTGAACTGATGGAGTTAAAGTGCCAACTGCAAGAGTTACTGGATCGTGGGTTCATCCGTCCGAGCATGTCTCCTTGGGGCGTGCATGTGCTCTTCGTGAAGAAGAAAGACGGAACGCTACGCCTCTGCATCGATTATCGGGAGCTGAATAAGGTCACCATCAGAAACAAGTATCCTCTATCAAGGATAGGTGACCTCTTTGGTCAGCTGCAAGGGGCAACAGTATTCTCAAAAATTGATCTTCGCTCGGGCTACCACCAGCTGAAGATTAAGCCATAAGACATGCCCAAGTCTGCATTCCGAACTCGTTATGGGCACTACGAGTTTTCCTTCATGCCGTTTGGTCTGATGAACGTCCCTGTTGCTTTTATGGATTTGATGAATCGAGTATTCCGACCATTCCTCGATAAATTTGTGGTCATTTTTATAGACGACATCTTAGTGTACTCGAAGAATAGGGATGAACATGTAGGACACTTGCGAATGATGCTTCAGACCCTTCGAGAAAATAAGCTATATGCCAAGTTAAGTAAATGTGAGTTCTGGTTGGACAGCATATCCTTTCTAGGGCATATTATTTCTGCACAAGGCATCTCAGTTATCCCAAAGAAAATAGAATCCATTGTGCAGTGGAAACGGCCGGAGTCAGCTAGCGATATACGGAGTTCCTTGGTCTGGCAGGCTACTACCGAAGATTTATTAAAGATTTTGCTAAAATTGCATTGACTCTGACTCAGCTCACTCGGAAGGGAGTAAAGTTCACTTGGACGGACGACTGTGAAGCTTCGTTTATGGAGTTAAAGTAGCGCCTCATCTCTGCACAAATTCTTACCCTTCCAGACGGACCAGATGACTTCAAAATATACAGTGATGCCTCAGGCAAGGGATTGGGATGTGTCCTTATGCAACATGACAAAGTAATAGCCTTCACGTCGAGGCAATTAAAGCCTCACGAGAAGAATTATTCAACCCATGATTTGGAGCTAGCAGCGGTGATGTTCGTGTTGAAGCTGTGGCGCCACTACCTTTATGGTGTACGGTGTGAGATCTATAAGGATCATAAGAGCCTAAAATATTTATATACACAAAAGGATTTGAATCTTCGTCAACGGCGCTGGCTTGAACTCCTTAGCGACTTTGTCCTAATGATCAGATACACTCCTGGCAAGGGAAATATTGTAGCTGATGCACTGAGTCGAGTGTTCGTTGGGAGTTTAGCTATTGATTACAAGCTGCATCGAGATCTTGAATCTTTGGGCATTACACTACTAATCAGATACAAAAAGGGGGTGCAAGTGGCTCAACTGCGCCTCAAACCTGACTTGTTAGAAATGGTCAAGACATCTCAGAAGGATGACCTGTTCCTGCAAAAGATGCAAGATCTTATCTCAGCAGGAAAGGCAACCGACTTTGGGGTAGGCACGGGCGGGATGATCCGAGTGAAGGGGAGATTGTGCATTCCAAATGTTGCATCCCTCAGAAAAGAGACTCACGAAAGCTCATTATGCTAGTTATACTTCTCATCCGGTAGCACAAAGATGTATCGAGATCTCCGTACGACGTTTTGGTGGCACGGCTTGAAACGAGATGTGGCGTTGTTCGTGTCGCATTACATGGCTTGTCAGAGGGTAAAGGCCGAGTACCAGAAGCCAGGCGGAGAGATGCAGAACCTCGCTATTCCGGAGTAGAAATGGGAAAATATAACAATAGATTTCATTGTTGGCTTGCCAAAGACGCAATGGGGGAATGATGCCGTCTAGGTCATTGTTGATCGACTCACCAAGTCAGCTCACTTTCTGCCTATCAAAAGTACTTGGAGTGCCGACCGCTTGGCTCAGATCTACCTCAACGAAATCGTTCGGCTCCACGGTGTGCCCATATCCATTGTCTTCGATAGAGATGGTCGATTTATATCGTATTTCTAGGAAAGCCTGTAGTCAGCAATGGGGACGAAGTTGAAGTTCAGCTCCGCCTAATATCCACAGACAGACGGTCAAACAGAACGTGTCAACCAAATCCTTGAAGACATCCTACGACTCTGCGCCTTGGACTTGAAGACGAGTTGGGATATGCATTTACCGTTAGCTGAATTTGTATACAACAATAGCTTTCAATCTAGCATTCATATGGCGCCGTATGAGGCGTTATATGGGCGGAAGTGCAGATCCCCGATCTATTGGGACGAAGTTGGAGAACGACAAATTCTTGGCCCTGAACTTGTGGAGCAGACTTTCTAAAAGATTCATTTGATTCGAGAACGGCTAAAGGTAGATCAGAGTCGCTAGAAGAGCTACGTAGACACACATCGACGTCCACTTGAGTTCTTAGAAGGAGATCGAGTGTTTCTCAAAGTCTCGCCCATGCGAGGAGTCACCAGATTTGGAGCAAAGGGAAAGCTAAGTCCAAGATTCGTCGGTCCGTTCAAAATACTAAAGCGAGTTGCCTCAGTTGCATATCAGATTGCCCTACCACCCTTACTGTCCAAAGTGCACGATGTCTTCCATGTTTCTCAACTTAGGAAGTACGTGTACGACCCGAGTCATGTGGTAGATCTTGATCAACTGGATCTTAAGGAAGACTTGACATATGTTGTCACGTCCCAGTCCCAAAATATATGGAACCAGGCCACGTGGCATTGGCCAGCTGACACGACTCCGAAGGATATCCCAATTTAGTGGATCCTATCGAAGAGTGCTACGCTGTCCTAAAATACTAACAAGTCTAATATGCTAATATATAGCAGGCAATGTCTAATCTCATCCACAGAATACAATATCATAAAGACTGAAATAAATGCTGGTAATTAAAATACAAGAGTCTGAATATCCATAATACATCTGAAATAGTCTGAATGGGGACAAACCCACTGAAATACAGAAATGGAATATAAAGTACAGAAAGAAGTAAGATAACTAGACTAGAGTATCAACTAGCTAGATATGAAAACTCTAGTCCAATGCAGCTGCGTACTCAAATCACGGGAACTCCCCTGGAAATGCCTCGTAGTCCTCAATCAGGAATCCTGTCTCTACTCCTGCTCCGTAGATGGTAGGGTACAAGTGCTCGTCCGGATCTGGAAGAGAACCAGGTCCTCAGAGGGACGTAACAAGTATACAGAAATGCATGCCATAAAGTAAATACTGTGTAAACTCAAGGGTAATCTAACCAGCTAAGTGAAATGCACTTTGAAGACAACCCTGGTACCTATGGGTAGGTGAAAGGTATAAAGTATAGCGTCGAGCCAGAGGCTAAGTACCTGGCATTAGCTGTAAACTGAATGCCAGGAATATATACTGACTACATCACCGATCATGATAGCGCGCAGCTAGTAACCTCTGCTGGATGTATCGACAAGCATATATGCCCATAACCGGGAACCTGAGCCCATAACCGGGTAACACATGGCCCATAACCGGGTAACACTGAGGCTCACGGCCCCGCAGTTTACTCTGAAACTACGGCAACCAAATATCTGTCCCATACGCCTACTAATTGTCTTTCCCGCCCAATGTCAATATACAAGTCGCAAATGCGACGTGGATACCTCATACTATGATGCAAGTAGCTACAGAAATAAACAACTAAGCTAAATACCGTCACACGTGCTGCTCATGCTGATGGCCAGTCGATCATGAAGCACGCGTCCCTACATGAACTCACTCTGTGACGTGTTAAGATACGTGTTAAGGCCTGGGAAGTCATATTGATAACTCTTCAACTTTAGGTGGGTCCGCTAGACACTAGGTCAGACACAAGTCCTAACGTCAACGCCTTCGTTGACTGCACCCGAGTCTTCTCGGACGCGCATAGTTAATAATAAAGCAATAGATGTGCAACTAGATAAACATCTGTATTTAAACAGTATCAACAAGGCAATGTATACTTGCCTGGAACTCTGGCGTGCACAAGCAATGTTCCGGAACCAGCAGTCAAGGTAGCACCGTCTTGGATGCCTACGAACAGATAACAATAAATTATAAATCACTAATTCTTACACCATGCTTAACTACCTATGTTAACCTTGTACAAGTATACATACCTAACACATATATACTATAGATAATTTAGTAACCTATATTCTTATATTTACAACTGCATTTAGACATATGTACATATATACATAATGCATTAATAATATTTAACATATATATATTGTTCATTATGTATAAGGAATTTAATAACATATATGTACATACTACTATAGTACATAGATATAGTATTTAAATATTTTATATCAATACCACCATACATATATAATTACATATATTCATTAGTTAATATATACATTAATACATAAAATAAATACTTGCATAAAAATAATACATGATTAAATATATACATTAAAGATAGTATATATATACATAGTATAACATATATATAAATATATTATATTATAATACATATATATTTATTTTTAAGGTATATATACATATATACATAATATAAGTATATACACATAAATATATTATATATATATATATATAGTATAAATACATATGTTCATAAATACATACAATAGTATACACATCATATAATACATAAATATGTATGTAATACATATATATATACTTAATTATATATAAGGTATATATATAATATAAATATATATAAATATATAGAATAGTATATATATATATATATATATATATATATATATATATATAATACACTAAAATAAAATACATATATATAGTATATATATATTTATATACTTAATACATATATGTAAAATACATATACATATATATATATATATATATAATAAAAATTAATATATACATATACGTATATAAAGAAATACAATAATAAATATATATATACTTATAATATATAATATAATATTATATATATATATACTGTATATATATACTGTAATAATAACATAATAATAATTATATATAATATATATAAATATATAAAATTCCATATATAATATATATAAATATATATAATACCACATACATAAATATACATATATGTATATATACATAAAATATACTAAATACATATTTATATAATATATAATATAATACTTATATACTGTATATATACAGTAATATAATTATATAATAACATAATATATATTATATATTATATTATATATATATGAACATATATATATAAATATACACATATATACATATATATATACATATATATATACATATATACATACATATACATATAACTAAGTATATACGTAGAGAGAGGGTGGAGTGGTATACCTGTCAGACAGGGGGGACCGACGGCTCGTCGCCGGCGGGAGGACGGCGGCGGAGCGGTCGGCGGCTGGCCGGAGGGACGGTCACAGCAGCTGCGGCCGTCAGCAGCAACAGCAGCAGCGGCGGCTTGCAGCGGCTGCAGCGGCGCAGGCGGTGGCGGAGGCGGCGGTGCAGAGTGGGGGATCGACGGAGGGGGTCGTAGCAAGGAGTTCGGTGGTGGTCGCGGTGGTCAGTGGTGGCGGTGAGATGGTGGTTGGAGGCGGTCGGGATGGTGGTGGTGTTGCTGGTGCGGGTGAGGGTCGGGGTGGTGCGGGGGAGATGGCGGCCGGGGTGGTTGTCGTGGGGTGGCGGGATGGTGGTGGTCCGGTAGAGGACGTCGGGGCGGAGCGGTTTGGGGTGGTGGCGGTGGACCACGGTGGTCGGAGGCGGTGCTGGGGGAGGTCGGGGGTGGTGGTGGCCTGTTGGTGCGGGAGTTGGTGTTGGGGTTGCAGCGGCTGCCGGCGGTGATTGTGGCGTCCGGAGAAGGTGGTGGTTGGCTGGGAGGGTGCTGGGGGAGGGGCGAACCGGTCGGCGGAGGTTTGATGGAGGTGGTGGTCGTAGGGGCTGAGGGCAGGGGTCGGGGTGATGGGCTGTGTGTGTGAGGCTATTTTGTGAGGGTTTTTATTTTATGGTTTTCTTTCTAGGTATTTGGGTTTTCTAGGTTTGTAACATGTTTTATATGTAGGTAAGAGAGAGGGGGCTGCCTTGGGATTAGGGCAGGCTGTGTGTCATTTTTGGGGAGTTGGGGAGGCTCCATCATGATGAGGGGAGGGCTAGGAATTAAGCATTTCAAATGAAGGGTAATGATGTGCCCTCCATAAAGTGATACAAGTACATAAAAAATAGGGAAAAAAATACATGGTGACCGGTCAAGGAATGTAGGTTTTTTCTCCATGTGGTTGGGCCAATGAGAGGGGGGCACCTCACTGCAAATTTGCATAAAAGTCCCTGAACAATTAGGAAATTGCACAAAAGCTGAAATTGAGGATTTGATGTGACAAAACACCATGTTTGGTATTTTGCATTGGGCTAGGATGGTGTATGGTGTTTTGTATGAGGCTTGTGGGTGTGTGGGTGGGTTTGGGTTGGAGTTGGGTCTAATTCAAATGAGGTTAGGTCACCATATTAATTAATTCATAATTAATGCACTAGGTGTTATTTAATTAATTAAAAATAACCGGGGGGTCAAAATTGGGTGGCTCAAGCGTCATTGGCGTGGTAGGCTCTGGGTACAATAATGTCATGATCTGGCTTGGTCAAAACAGGTTGAGATTGAGTCTCAATTTTGATTGGAACGAACAACGAACGTAAATACGCAATTTATTTAATTTACGTACGGACGTTTGTAACGACTTTTGTGCGACTAAAATTAGGCACAAAAATCTGTATCCGGGGGTTGCTCCAGGTTCATTATGGTAGGTTGGTATGTCTAGGCCAAGTGTATGGAATTTGTTTCAGGGTAACAGCTAGGGTAGTGTCCTAAATATCGGGACAACGGTAAGGCGTCCTAAGTAATAAAAGCATTACACAAATATTTAATACTATGTATAATAAATTCTAATTAGGACCAAAATAACCCTAATCATGCTATCTAAGTTAATTAAAATAAATTTTTGGTCGAGGGGGTTTACAATCTACCAAACTTATAAGAATTTCGTCCTCGAAATTAAAATAACACATAATAATCTATAATTCATTAAGCAATGCTACGGACATACCTAGGGTTGGTGGGGCTGGTGTTTGTACTATCTGCCGAGCTCTATCGCTATACTGGGAACACTCCTGAGCTTGATGTTGGGTTGATCCGCACCTCAAGCACAGTCCTAGTCTTCTTCTGCAATCTTTCTGGACATGTCCCTTCTTTTTGCAAAAGTGATACGTCGGTAGCTCTCTCTGCTGATATGGCACAATCTTCTGTTGCGTTTGCGCTCCTGGATGGCGAATCGGTCCTCATGCTCCGGGCTGAGCTCTGGCTGGTGCAGTCGTGCTGGAATGCCTCGATCCTCTGCTAATAGCCTCCTGGATCCTCGCCTCTGATAGGACTCCCTCGTAGGAGATCCTCGCCTGAGTAGTAGTGTACCTCTGCAGCTCGAAGGAAAGGCCGTGGTGGAATCTCCTGGCCTTCTCCAGGTCGTTGGGGATCAGGGCTGTACCAAAACGGCTGAGTCGGCTGAACTCCGCGTCGTAGGCGTCCACGGTCAAGTTCCCTTGCTCCAGGTGCAGGAATTGGGAGTACAGGGCGTTCCTAATCGTAGCGGGGAAATACTTCGCATTGAAGTACTCCAGAAATTCCTTCCAAGTCTGCGTCCTGCCGACGCTGCGTTCCATAGAATCCCACCAGTGATGGACGTTGCCTGTGAGTTGGGCCCTCACTGCGGTCGTCCAAAGGTCGGGGTGTAGTTGCGAACCCTCCAATAGAATCTCAGTGTTGGAGACCCAGTCTGAGATCTCTTCTGCAGTCTCCTTGCCTGAGAAGGTTCTCGGTTCCATCTGGCGGAAGCCTCGTACAGTGCCCACTGGCTGGACAGGTGCAGGTGCTCGTGCTGCTGCTTGGGCAGGTGCCCTCTCCAGTACTGCCATCAGGCCCTGTCTCAGGGTCTCCGTCTGATGCCACTGTGCCTGCATCATCGTCTGAAAGAACTGGAACATCTGTGGCTGTTCCTCCGCTGGTGGCATCTGGGGTGGAAATGGTGGAGGTGGTGGTAGTGGTACCTCTGGCTGCCTCATCGGTGTCTCCTCGGATGTTGGCCTCTCGAAATACGGTATCGGAGTGGCCCTCGAGGTCTGTCCCTCGAAGTGCTGCATCGGGATCATCTGCGATGTCTGGCCCTCTGGCTGCTGTGTCCCGTCGTCGGGAGAGGTCTGATGCCAGTGTATCATCAAGGCCCGGGGGATCACATGTGCCTGTGGCTGAGGCTGCTCTCCAGGTGGTCCCTGGGATGTCTCCTCCCTCGGTGCGGGGGCTAATGGTACTATGGCACCAAGTATCTTGCCTCTGCTGCGTAGGTTCATCTTGCTGTAAGAGATAGAATTTCATTAAAAGAGTACGGAATAACAAGCAGGATGCAGATATTTAATTTAATCAAATGCGAAGGAGGTTCAAAGGCGAAAAGTGGATGAGATCTAATAATTTCTATTCTATTGCAGGCTTGCTGGGCATGTTACCATACCACAAGCGATAAACATGACCTGCATGGGCCGCCACTAAAATCTTGTCACGTCCCAATCCCAAAATATATGGAACCAGGCCACGTGGCATTGGCCAGCTGACACGACTCCGAAGGATATCCCAATTTAATGGATTCTATCGAAGCGTGCTACGTTGTCCTAAAATACTAACAAGTCTAATATGCTAATATATAGCAGGCAATGTCTAATCTCATCCACAAAATACAATATCATAAAGGCTGAAATAAATGCTGGTATTTAAAATACAAGAGTCTGAATATCCATAATACATCTGAAATAGTCTGAATGGGGACAAACCCACTGAAATACAGAAATGGAATATAAAGTACAGAAAGAAGTAAGATAACTAGACTAGAGTATCAACTAGCTAGATATGAAAACTCTAGTCCAATGCAGCTGCGTACTCAAATCACGGGAACTCCCCTGGAAATGCCTCGTAGTCCTCAATCAGGAATCCTGTCTCTACTCCTGCTCCGTAGATGGTAGGGTACAAGTGCTCGTCCGGATCTGGAAGAGAACCAGGTCCTCAGAGAGACGTAACAAGTATACAGAAATGCATGCCATAAAGTAAATACTGTGTAAACTCAAGGGTAATCTAACCAGCTAAGTGAAATGCACTTTGAAGACAACCCTGGTACCTATGGGTAGGTGAAAGGTATAAAGTATAGCGTCGAGCCAGAGGCTAAGTACCTGGCATTAGCTGTAAACTGAATGCCAGGAATATATACTGACTACATCACCGATCATGATAGCGCGCAGCTAGTAACCTCTGCTGGATGTATCGACAAGCATAAATGCCCATAACCGGGAACCTGAGCCCATAACCGGGTAACACATGGCCCATAACCGGGTAACACTGAGGCTCACGGCCCCGCAGTTTACTCTGAAACTACGGCAACCAAATATCTGTCCCATACGCCTACTAATTGTCTTCCCCGCCCAATGTCAATGTACAAGTCGCAAATGCGACGTGGACACCTCATACTATGATGCAAGTAGCTACAGAAATAAACAACTAAGCTAAATACCGTCACACGTGCTGCTCATGCTGATGGCCAGTCGATCATGAAGCACGCGTCCCTACATGAACTCACTCTGTGACGTGTTAAGATACGTGTTAAGGCCTGGGAAGTCATATTGATAACTCCTCAACTTTAGGTGGGTCCGCTAGACACTAGGTCAGACACAAGTCCTAACGTCAACGCCTTCGTTGACTGCACCCGAGTCTTCTCGGACGCGCATAGTTAATAATAAAGCAATAGATGTGCAACTAGATAAACATCTGTATTTAAACAGTATCAACAAGGCAATGTATACTTGCCTGGAACTCTGGCGTGCACAAGCAATGTTCCGGAACCAGCAGTCAAGGTAGCACCGTCTTGGATGCCTACGAACAGATAACAATAAATTATAAATCACTAATTCTTACACCATGATTAACTACCTATGTTAACCTAGTACAAGTATACATACCTAACACATATATACTATAGATAGTTTAGTAACCTATATACTTATATTTACAACTGCATTTAGACATATGTACATATATACATAATGCATTAATAATATTTAACATATATATATTGTTCATTATGTATAAGGAATTTAATAACATATAAGTACATACTACTATAGTACATAGATATAGTATTTAAATATTTTATATCAATACCACCATACGTATATAATTACATATATTCATTAGTTAATATATACATTAATACATAAAATAAATACTTGCATAAAAATAATACATGATTAAATATATACATTAAAGATAGTATATATATACATAGTATAACATATATATAAATATATTACATTATAATACATATATATATATATTTATTTTTAAGGTATATATATATATATATATATATATATATATATATATATATAATATAAGTATATACACATAAATATATTATATATATATATAGTATAAATACATATGTACATAAATACATACAATAGTATACACATCATATAATACATAAATATGTATGTAATACATTTATATATACTTAATTATATATAAGGTATATATATATAATATAAATATATATATAAATATATAGAATAGTATATATATATACAATATATATATATATATATAATACACTAAAATAAAATACATATATATAGTATATATATATTTATATACTTAATACATATATGTAAAATACATATACATATATATATATATATATATATATATATATATATATATAATAAAAATTAATATATACATATACGTATATAAAGAAATACAATAATAAATATATATATATATATACTTATAATATATAATATAATATTTTATATATATATACTGTATATATATACTGTAATAATAACATAATAATAATTATATATAATATATATAAATATATAAAATTCCATATATAATATATATAAATATATATAATACCACATACATAAATATACATATATGTATATATATATAAAATATACTAAATACATATTTATATAATATATAATATAATACTTATATACTGTATATATACAGTAATATAATTATATAATAACATAATATATATTATATATTATATTGTATATATATGAACATATATATATAAATATACACATATATACATATATATATACATATATACATACATATACATATAACTAAGTATATACGTAGAGAGAGGGTGGGGTGGTATACCTGTCAGACAGGGGGGACCCACGGCTCGTCGCCGGCGGGAGGACGACGGTGGAGCGGTCGGCGGCTGGCCGGAGGGACGGTCACAGCAGTTGTGGCCGTCAGCAGCCACAGCAGCAGCGGCGGCTTGCAGCGGCTGCAACGGCGCAGGCGGTGGCGGAGGCGGCGGTGCAGGGTGGGGGATCGACGGAGGGGGTCGTGGCGAGGAGTTCGGTGGTGGTCGCGGTGGTCAGTGGTGGCGGTGGTGGTGGTTGGAGGCGGTCGGGATGGTGGTGGTGTTACTGGTGTGGGTGAGGGTCGGGGGTGGTGCGGGGGAGATGGCGGCCGGGGTGGTTGTCGTGGGGTGGCGGGATGGTGGTGGTCCGGTAGAGGACGTCGGGGCGGAGCGGTTTGGGGTGGTGGCGGTGGACCACGGTAGTCGGAAGCGGTGCTGGGGGGGTCGGGAGTGGTGGTGGCCTGTTGGTGCGGGGGTTGGTGTTGGGGTTGCAGCGGCTGCCGGCGACGATTGCGGCGGCCGGAGAAGGTGGTGGTTGGCTGGGAGGGTGCTGGGGGAGGGGCGAACCGGTCGGCGGAGGTTCGGCGGTGGTGGTGGTCGTAGGGGCTGAGGGCAGGGGTCGGGGTGATGGGCTGTGTGTGTGAGGCTATTTTGTGAGTGTTTTTATTTTAGGGTTTTCTTTCTAGGTATTTGGGTTTTCTAGGTTTGTGTGTAACATGTTGTATATGTAGGTGAGAGAGAGGGGGCTGCCTTGGGATTAGGGCCGGCTGTGTGTCATTTTTAGGGAGTTGGGGAGGCTCCATCATGATGAGGGGAGGGCTAGGAATTAAGCATTTCAAATGAAGGGTCATGATGTGCCCTCCATAAAGTGATGCAAGTACATGAAAAATGGGAAAAAAAATACATGGTGACCGGTCAAGGAATGTAGGTTCTTTCTCCATGTGGTTGGGCCAATGAGAGGGGGGCACCTCACTGCAAATTTGCATAAAAGCCCATGAACAATTAGGAAATTGCACAAAAGCTGAAATTGAGGATTTGATGTGACAAAACACCATGTTTGGTGTTTTGCATTGGGCTAGGATGGTGTATGGTGTTTTGTATAAGGCTTGTGGGTGTATGGGTGGGTTTGGGTTAGAGTTGGGTCTAATTCAAATGAGGTTAGGTCACCACATTAATTAATTCATAATTAATGCACTAGGTGTTATTTAATTAATTAAAAATAACCGGGGGGTCAAAATTGGGTGGCTCAAGCGTCATTGGCGTGGTAGGCTCAGGGTACAATAATGTCATGATATGGATTGGTCAAAACGGGTTGAGATTGGGTCTCAATTTCGATTGGAACGGACAACGGACGTAAATACATAATTTATTTAATTTACGTACGGACGTTTTAACGACTTTTGTGCGACTAAAATTAGGCACAAAAATTAGTATCCGGGGGTTGCTCCAAGTTCATTATGATAGGTTGGTATGTCTAGGCCAAGTGTATGGAATTTGTTTCAGGGTAACAGCTAGGATAGTGTCCTAAATATCGAGACAACGGTAAGGCGTCCTAAGTAATAAAAGCATTGCACAAATATTTAATACTATGTATAATAAATTCTAATTAGGACCAAAATAACCCTAATCATGCTATCTAAGTTAATTAAAATAAATTTTTGGTCGAGGGGGTTTACATATGTCGAACAACCTGTGCAAATTTTGGATCGTAAAGAAAAGCTGCTTCGAAGTCGCTTGGTCCCTCTTGTGCGCGTGCTTTGGCGAAACCATTCGGTCGAAGAATCCACTTGGAAGCTTGAATCCGAGATGAGGGAAAGGTTCCCTTCATTATTTCCTAGTGCTAGGTTCTATTCCTAAGTTTCGTGGACGAAACTTCCAATTAGTTGGGTAGGATGTGGTACCCCATTCCCCCTATTCGGGGAGCGCGACTAAGAAATACAAGACGGTATCGTTCGATCGGGATAGATTGAACAATATCTTATCCTCGTTATGGATTTGCTTCTTCGGAATCGATTTCCATATTCAGTAGACCGTGCCCCCAGGATCGACTTAGCGGCAGAGTCAGGAGGGACCTCTCCGCTGCAAGTTTTCCTTGTCTCAGTTTTCGCTGTCGCTTTGTTGCTTTCGTGCTTTGAGTTGGTTTTCGGATTTGTTTGCATTTTCTTGAACGGTTTTAATAGATTTCATTATTTTCGTTCGTTGAACTGCACTTCAATTCCGATATTGGAAAGAGTAGAAGAGGTATTGATCAGCTGTTCGTGCAATGTAGGTGAACGAATAGTAGGCGACGCACGAGCGGAGTCCTGAAGCACCTCTTTCCTTTCCTTCCCCAACCAACTTGTGAGTAGCTTATATTCGATTCAGTTGGCTCTTCTTCCATGTCTTCACATCTAAAATCTTGTATTCTTGCTTGCCCCGATCAAACGATACCAAGTAATAACTAAAAGATGTCAAGATAAAAAGGAATAGACTTGGATTATTATGCTTGTCAATCAACTTGTGAACGGTTACTTATTTTCATGCTTGTTCGTTGGAATGTTCATCATATGCATAAATACAAGTTAGAATGTATACTTCTTCTTTAAATTGTGCTATGTATAGAACTCATCCAACAATGCAATAACTAAACAGGAAGACTATGCAAACATAGATCTTGTCCTATTACTGTCCTATGCCTGATATTGCCCTGAAATGCCTCAACTGCTAACTTAGTGTACTACGTTTGATCACGAACAACTTGTGCACAAGGTTTTAGTTCCTGCGGACGATCGCTGGGGCACTAGCACCGATCCAATCTGGACGAAACTCCTAATAGACGCCTGCTATAGGACCGAATGGCCTGTGACGCCCTGAACTATGCGTCGCACGACATTCCGTACTAAGACTAGAACCGTCCATTATGGTAATGTGCCAGTGAACCCCTTGTATATTTAAACCTGTGCAAACTAACTTGTGTCTTCGTAGCAGGGAAGGACAAGGTAAGTATTGTGCAGATAGTTCAGACGGGCAGGTAAAAGTCACCGAACTGTGGCAAGTTCATTTCAGCAATTTTTATATATTATTTGCTTGTAAAATGAACTAAGGAAAGATAGAAAGACCACAAATAATATGCATACTTCATTGAAATAACGTGTTGATTGGTATAGTTGGGTTAGCTTGCCTTCACTAGTACGTTTCGATGTACTGACCCTCGTTAAAACATGTTTCCCGCACTAAGGAGATCCGAGCGAGGAGCCGAAGTCATTCCCCAATCCAGTCCAGCTGTAGGCACGTCCTGATCGTGACATCTTTTGAAGTATTTTGAAGCAAGGAGCTAGTAACCCAAACTCAATGCAGCTCCGAGGGAAAGCCATCATCCCGCTTGGAGGTCCCTTATTTTGAAGATTTAGTAAAAAATGTAATGTACATGACAACTATCTCATTTTGTGTCAACATTTTGTAAGCCCGTGCGGCAACCTTATGACTCGTTCAAGAGTTTGTAATAGATGTTCATTATCAATAAAGAGAACTTTTCCATGTTTCAACTTTGTGTTTCAATTTATCTGCGTACTCTGAATATGTGCTCGCGATGCAAAAATACCTTAGCCTTGTGTGGTGCACAACCTAGGCCCGCACGGCGTCACGCCCGGGGGACGACTATCGATTCCCCGGAATCGGGATGTGACACTTTACACCATTGGACCGACCAAGGAAGGGTTTTGGTTGGTGTGAATATGGACTAGATCGGGGTTGAGTACGAGGGGAATTAGTGGACCAGGAGGGTGTAGAAGCAGGAGAAGACCATTGTGGCAGGGGAGCATGGTGACGAGGTTTGGTTTCTGCGATTTGGACTGCACATTAAGAGCAGTAGCGGGACCAGGTAGGGCCTTGTGTTCAATTTTGATGGAAAATTCCTGGTTGATAAGCTTCTTATGAAGCTCTTCGAACGAGATCGGGGTATCCCTCGCATTGACACCATCGACCACTGGTTTATATGCAACATCAAGGCCTCGCAGGACATAGTCGGTGAGATCCTCGGAGTTGATGGGGTTTCCAATGGAGGCAAGAAGATCAGCAGTTACCTTCAGAGAGTGCATATAGTCGGTAATGGAGAGCGAGCCTTTGTCAGATGAGCGTAACTTATCCTTGAGTTGTTTGATATGTTCGCGGGATGCTTTAGCATAGGTGCTCTGAAGTAAATCCTAGATTTCATAAGTATACTTCGTTTGGGTTACTAGAGAACCAATCGATGGGGATAAAGTGCTAAGAACAGAGCCATACAGGAGACGATCTTGCCGCTTCCAAGAGAGAAAAACCGGGTTGGGGATCGTAGATGGCGGTGTTGTTGCTGTGTGGACGGTGGACTCCAGAAGTGGGTGTGAACCATCCAGGAACTTGAATAAATCATGTCCCTCAAGAGTAGCCTGAATCTGAAGCTTCCAATTCAGATAATTTGTAGGAGTAAGTTTTATGATGTTGGAAAGATGAATCACTGTGAAGGGTTGGAATTTTTCGTATGGGCTAGAAAGGTGAGAGGTGAAGTCAATAGCCATGGGAGAGATGTGATGGAGCTTTTGTATTTTGTGGGAGGATCAGGAGTGTTTAGCTTTGATACCATATAAAGTTGCTTAGATGCATTTTTTCCACCTTCTTATTAAATGAAGCAGATACTTATACAAGAGAGTTTTAACAACTTTGGAGATAAAGTCTCCAAGTGGTTGCAAGGGATAATGAATCTCCTAGTGGTTGTAGGTTGTTACAAGGGATAACAACAGAGATAATAAATAACAGAAACTAAGATAATACTAAGCACTATTATTATTAACAGATTTATGATGGCTAACAGGTAGGCTATCAATAAAATCCATTGATAAGATCTTCTCAGACCTGGTTTGGTATTGGTTGAGTCTGCAAAAGGCCAGCATGAGAAGTATTTTCAATTTTACTCCTCTGACATATGTCATATTTTCTGATGTAATTTTGCACATTCCTCTTCATTCCCTTCTATTAGCAGTCTTTCCTGAGCCTATGCAAAGTCTTACTGACCCATGAGTGACCCCCATTCAGTGTACTGCGGTGGTGTTCCTTGAGCATAGTACTCACAAAGGCAGATGTAGGATCAATTAGTAGCATATTCTTACAGTATAACGGACCATTTTTCAGACAATATTTGCTGTTATCTAGTTGCCCAGACTCCCATTCAGCTAACTTAGACTGGTAGTAAGTTGAACTGGCCACTCAGTTTGAAATTGATGCAACCAATCAGCAGTAACCATAGTGAGGGCCATAGAACTTGCTTCGTTCCTTCTTGATAGGATGTTTGCTATTCTATTCTCCCTGCCATTCTTGTATTCTACTCTAAAATGATACACATGTAACTTCATCACCCATTTGTATTGGGCATCTGAGTATACTTTTTGCTCCAACATATATTTGTGTGATTTATGGTCATTTCTTGTCAAGAATTCTCTTCTCCAAAGGTATTGGCTCCATTTCTTGATTGTTAGGAGAATGGCCTTCTCATAGGTGGACATTTGTGACCTGCCTTTGAGTGCTTGGCTTAGGAAAGCTAAGGATCTTCCCTCTTGCATCAAGACTGCCCTAATTCCAATTCCAGAAGCATCACATTCGATAATGAATTCTTTTTGGAAGTCTGGCAATCTCAGAACAGGAGGAAGAGTGAAAGCTTCCTTCAGGTTATCAAATGCACTCTGGGCTTTTGCAGACCACTGGAAAGAATTCTTTTTCAGAAGGTCAGTCAAAGGTGCAGTTATGGTTCTATAACCTTGGATAAATGTTCTATAGTACCCAGTTAATCCTAAAAATCCCCTTAAATGTCTGATGGTTTTTGGAGTAGGCCATTGAATGACTGCATTGATCTTCTCAGTATCTACTTCAGTTCCTCTGCCATATATCACATGTCCAAGATAACCCACCTACTGTTGGAAGAAGTAGCACTTATTTTTTATGATTTTTAGATGGTTCTCTTTAAGCTTTTGCAATACCTTCTCTAGGTGAACCAGATGTTCCTATTATCTAGTGTTCTACACTAATATGTCATAAAAAACACTAGGACAAACTTTCTATGAAATTCTTTGAATATAGTGTTCATCATGGGCCTGGAAGGTGGAGAGGGCATTTGTAAGCCCAAAGGGCACGACTAGGAACTCATCGTGTCCCTCATGAGTCCTAACTGCAGTCTTGTGCACATCTTCTTTGGCCCTTCTAACTTGATGGTAGGCTGCCCTTAAGTCAAATTTAGAGAAGTACTGTGCTCCACCTAATTCATCAAATAGTTTTTCAATAACTGGTATGGTAAATTTAGCCTTGATGGTGTTGTGATTCAACGATCTATAATCTATGCACAACCTCCAACTAACATCTGATTTCTTTATTAAGATTACAGGTGAAGACTAAGAGCTCTAATTGTGTATGATGATTCCAGTCCCCAATATTTCATTAACCTGCTTCTCAATCCCATTATTATGGGTGTATGGGTGTTTGTAGGGTCTACTACAAACTAGGAGGGATTCAGGAACTAAGGGTATCTCATGATCATAGTCTCTCTCTGGTGGTAACTCTTTAGGCTCTGTGAATAAGTCTTTATACTTCTCTAACAATTGTGTCACTGTAGGATTTTCCTCTTCTGGTCTTGGATAATGTCCATAGAACACAGTTGAATGACAAAAATTTGAGGCTTTTTGTCTCATGTCTCTACTGACTGGTTCAACTAAACTTGTTGTGGAGCATGGAGTCCTTTAAACATATAGGTGATACCTTGATATACATATCTCAAAGTTAAGTCTTGGAAGTTTCAGACAATGTTCCCCAATGTACTCAGCCAATTAGCCCCAAATACCACTTGACATCCAACTATAGGCAATTGTAACAGATCCACTACTCATGCCTTGACATTTAATAATCACCCCCTAACACAATCCCTGGCTTTGTAGCTTTTCTCTATTAGCAACCACCACATCAAAACTCTTCTTATTTGATGCAGAAAGGCCTATTCTCTCACTAAATCCAATGCCAGTGAAACTATGAGTAAAGCCCGAGTCTACTAGAATTAACACTGGCTTATTGTGCAATGTACCCCTAAGTTTCATAGTAGACTGGTGAGTAGTTCCAGATAGAGCTTGTAAAGATATAGCAAAAGCTCCTGGGAGACGGTCTGCAAGACTTAGTTCAGGTTCCTCCTCCTCTTCTTCTTGAGATTCTACGTCTTCCATAGTTGATGTAAGCATGTAAATTTTCTTTTCTTTAAACCTTTGTCCCCTAAACCACTTCTCCTCACAAAAGAAACAAAGGCCCAAGTCCTTTCACCTCCCAATTTCAGTTGGAGAGAGAACAGCTGGTTTTGGGGAGTTGGCATTTGGCAACCCTGGTGTCATTGAAGAAGGGTATTGCTTTCTAGATTCAGTTCCCTGAGGATTTGATGTGTGATATCCACCAGTGGGTTTGGTTTGGGGTGGGTATGTTCTGGTTAATTTCCTCATAGCCTGCACCTTGGCTTCATATAATCTGGCTAGCTGCATAGCAGAGGGAAGGGTAACTGGTCCTGCTGCATGGCCTTCAAACCTGACTTCCTCCTTAAGCCCTCCAATGTATTGACTAATTAGATAGGATTTATTAATTCCATGAACCCTCTTGGTCAGTTTTGGAATTTTGCATCATACTCTTGAACAAATCCCTCTTGCTTTAGTAATTCTAGGTCAATGTAATGGTTAGTGAACTGTGATGGACCATATTTTGTTCTGATGGCCTGACAGGAGTCTTCCCAATTGAGTACTCCTCCCTTAACCGTCATGAGCCAATCGAACCAAAAAGCACGCACTCCTTTCATTTGCAATGAGCATACCTGAACTCTATCCCATTCAGGAATGTTATAGTAGTTAAAGAAATGGTTGACTCTTAACAACCACTCCTCCACATCCTCCTCTCCATTGTAGTATGGTACCTGTAGTCTCAAATTTTATGATCCCCATCCTTGATTCTGCATAGGTTGGCTAGATACTCCATATTGTGGATTCATGGGTGATGGTGTGACTGTGACAGGAGTTGTATATTGACCTCCATTCATAGAGGTAACTCGTCAAGAAGTAGATCTACTATAATTGGATCCACCACGAGTACTGGTTCCCTGAGAAAGCAAATTTGGGGATGGAGTCTGTGGGTAACTAAGGATCGATCTATATTGATAAGTAGAATTACGAATCCCTTGTGAATTGCTTCCAAATATCTGTTAAAGAGTAGTAGTAGTAGTAGTAGTAGTAGTAGTAGGAATTGGTAGATGTGGGCTCGTCCATGGAGAACTTTGGGTGTAATTAGGGTTCTCATAGGTTTGGGCAGGGTTCCATTTCCCTTCTAGCTCTAGAAAATTCATCCAACATTTTATTAGATTTGTCACTGAGGAGATGAATTTTACCTTCGAGAAACTGGATCACTGGATCTGAAGCCAGATCGAACAGAGCACTTGGCAAATCCCTTTGAGACATGTGGCCACTTGACCTCTGCTCCTCGCTTCCTTTGAGCACGGGCTCTAGTGGCTATGATACCAAATTGGAAGAGCTTCTTCCAGATGGAGCTAAATTCGATGCAGCTCGTGTGCCTCCCGCCATTTTTGATAATCAAATTGTGTAGAGAAAGTAAAAACACGGTAAAGAAATCTAGGGTTTACGAATGTAAAAGGAAGAAGAAGACAATTGTACTATAATCAAATTGAAGAAGAAAATTAAGTTTGCATGCATCTGATACTCTCCTCTTCCCACTTTTGCTTTTTATACGAATTTGAAACAGATTACATTGCTCTATTATTTAACAATAATGCCCTCCAACTAAATACCTACCTAGCTTGATGCTCAAGTCATCACATGGTCCCCCATCCATTTGATTCTGTTGCCTACGCCTGGAGTTGGGTTGGACCTGAGAGGCCTATGTCTGATACTAACCATTGTTCTGATACTCACCTACAGAGGTTATACTCACATATCAGAGTGTGCATACTGCATATAAGCAGCTTATTAATACTAAAGCTCAGTAACTTATTTAGGATCATAACAATAGTTTATGGCTCAGCAAAACATATAATACTAGATGCATGATTCGATGGTACATTTTAGATGCCATGCTTCATTATTACTTATTATCCTTCTTCCTGGGCCTCCAAATATTTTGGATCGGCCCTGATCAAAATCCAAAACCCTACCGGTATATATTTATACTTTTCCATTAGGATATTTAATGATCATGCCATCACAAGAAGGCAAAAGTCTTATGTTGGCTAATATATATCAGTGGTTCTGCAAAAATCAACATGTTAGCTGCATGCTAAATTTGACCTAGACGGCCAGTAGCAGGCTCTTTTGTTGCTGGTAGGCATCCTCGAAATAACTCTGGTTTGCCCGAGTGAGCTCAGAGGATTTGATTATGTAGGCGGTCAATAGACGTTAATGGAGAAGAAGGAAAGTTATAGGAGCTGCTTCCCTCGTTGTTGTTTCTACCGCTATAAACTTACATTTTTAACTACTAAACAGGCTAGATCACTACAAAATACTATAAAATAGCGACTAACTGTAGTGACAGATCGAGAACCGTTGTTGTTGTAGTGACGGAAAGGCGACCAACCAGTGATGATAATGAATATATGAAACACGTGTTCATATTTTCGTCGTTGTTACTCTAGCAACGATGAAGTACAAAATAGCGACGGATATTTCCATCACTATTTTGCTGTATTTTTGTAGTGAATGACTGCCAATAACAAAACACATCAAACCAGTGTGAACCACTTATTACAGAACTAGAAGTTTATATAAATATCCTCAGATTTTTTCTTTAGTTGTGGTATGAGCAGTGTTATATTCTCAAGTCACAACCTTTCCATACCTTAAAAAATTTCATATGCATTTCCATTTCTATGTATTATGTGATACAACATCAAAATAGACCCATATTAGTCTTTATTGTGTAAAGAAAAGGCAGTCTTTATTAAGTAAAAAAAATTGGAGTTTGTAATATGGGGGGCCCAAGTATTTCTTAGCTTGCTATCTATTGTGTCTGTTATAGTGTTGGCATAAGTAAAAAATAAATAAATTATTTTACATCTAAAATATTCAATTCGTACCAATAGCATGAACAAAGGAAAAAAAAACATGACAAGTTCACCAAATAAGAAAAAAAAAGAATACGACAAGCATGATAAGTAATAATGAAGCATGACAAGTGATAGTTAAGCAATACATATAACTATCGAATATAGTCTAAGTATTTCTTTGTCTTTTTTATCTTGGATTTTTTTAATTTTTCATGTAATAATCAAATGTTGTTTATCTTGAATTTTCTCTATTCCTTTTAATTTTTTTTATGAACATTAATGGTAAATACAACTTAAGACTTGAGAGATTGGAGACAACCAAATCTATTATGTGAGATGGATTTTCTTTATCCTCTTGTAAACTATATCTCATAAAGATACCCAATCAATAAAACATCTCAAGAAATATAACTATTTAATAAATAAATAAATAAAACTTAATATATCCATATTAAATAAAAATATAGGTTGGCTTACTGAAATTAGATTGATACTTAGTAACTTCACAATTTCTAATTACAGATATAACATCTTTATAATTATCTTCAAGTATACAAAAGATTAATCAAGATATAATCTAAACTTTTCCAATCACTTTATCGCTACCACTATCTCAACCAACCCTTTCATATGAACTACTGCTTCATGAAACCTTCATTCACATTCTTCATCAACTCATCCAACATAATTTATCTCCTCTGGCGGAAGAAGTAGTTGTCAGGGGATAGTTCTGGCAGAAGAAGTTGTTTAATAAAAAAAAAATGTTCCAGAGGAGACACTATCAGGATGTCACATGAAGGCTTATTCTTGCAAGTTGACTTCCCACGAGTGCTTAATCTTCATTACTTTTTTTGTATGTTTCTACACATATTATATAGAAAGAGAAATGTATAGAAAATCAGAGCTACAACTCTATGGTCAGATAGAAAGACAAAAATATTACTTGTTGTTTATTTTATGCGTCATAATATGTTTATCTGATAGAAGTGCATATCATGCATTAGTTTTAGACAACTTGTGTAAAAGATATAATCTCTCGACTGATCTCAATAGCACTGGAGATAGTGTTGTCCTAGGTGAGATAGGGTACCATGAGGCTTGTATGTTCTCGTGATCAGAGGCTATTGTGTCTGTTATAGCGATAAACTTGTACATCCTAATATCGAATTATGGAAAGTCACCCATATATACATATAACTATATACAAATTATTCTAATCCTCGTTCATTGCAGGGATCGATGGATAGTCGTTCGTTGGTAAGAATCACTATGTAAGTGATGTTGTTATTATTTTACATTCTTATTATGATTTGTTAAAATGAACCTAGAATAAGTTGAAAGACTACTTAATAATAATTGCTTGCTTCACATGATTATTGTGTCAATTTAGGTGAGTCGAGTTAATACTGCTCACTAATGCATTATCCAATGTGCTGACCCATGCCTCCATAGGTATTAAGAGGTAAAGGGGATATTCATAGCGTTATAAGCTTGTCATATCAAGTGGAATTCGTTCGACATCTCGAACGCTACCAATTCAAGTTTTAGAAGTTTTCTATTAAGGGGTTTTATCTTTCTTTAGTAAAGGGCTATCATGTTTGGAACATTATGGCTCATTTCAGTTTCAAAAGATGTAAGCCAAGCTTGGTATTTTCAGTTGGCCATTAAAAGTCTTTTGTAATCTTGTTTCTAGTTATTAACAAAAAGAAAGAATTGTGTTCCTGTCTCATTCTTGTTAGTTGATTTTCTGTATTAAATATCAGCTTATTTTGCTAATGTGCAAGTTCATACCTTGTACAAGTGCAACTTAGAATTGTATGACATCACATCCAGTGGTGACTTAACGATCCTCAAGGATCGGGACATGACATTGCTCTTTCCTTTGTTGTCTAGACACCTTCGTCTTTTCTCCTCCCTCTGCTCTATGAGACCAGTGCTTCAAAATGTGATGTTGATGATGTGCTCAACAATTTTCTCCCTATCTCCTCATTCAATACCCTACTTTTGGAAAATTCTAGACTCACAATGCCTTTAGAAGAAAAAGTGATGATAGACAATCATACGATTTTCCATGATTCCTGTAATATAAACAAAACCAAAGCCCTTACACCTCATTGTCAAATTTAACTCCTATAGCCAACAATTGATCGAATGCGTCCTGGAACTAACTTAAGTGATATGTCATATATGTACTACGTCAGACCTATCATCTATTAGATCAGAAATAGTTTATTGACTCTCGTCTTGTTGGCATATAAAGATTCAAGAGTTTTCCTTAACGTCTTGGCTGAGTTGGTTTAAGGCTATTGTTGACTCTACAAAAATTGCCTATATATATATATATATATATATATATATATATATATATATATATATATATATATATATATATATATATATATGGCTTAGTTGGTTTAAGGCACAAAGTTAATTATTTAAAAAAAAAGAATATATAAATAGGCAACATAGGGTTTGCTCTTGATGAAAATGACAGCCTAGGGTTTTATCCAGAACAGACGGGGGACCCCGGCTCCTCCTCTAGGGGTAGCAGCGGGGATATGCCGGCGACCCACTCTCTCGGTCGGCAAGAGACCGATTGTGGATTTATTACGGTGGCACGATGTAAATGTGATACGGGGAGAGGTCTAGGCCAGCGGAGGGAGGTTCAAGACAATCGTGTCCAGATGCAGCAACGGGAAGAGGATGGAAGATGCGGCAGCACGGTGAGGGGTGGTGGTGCTCCAGTCAAAAATTTGGCGACAGTGACTAAGAATGGCGTCGGCCTGGCCAGAAACTCGGTAGCAATGCAGCACAGGAATCAAGCAGAGCAGCAGCCGAAAGTTACGACGAGGGCACCAAACATGGGGGATGGTCGAGCTTGGACTTCCCAAGGGGAAAGAGCCTATGCATAACCAAAGGAGGATGTGTGTAAGGCCCCTCTCCAAAATTTTAGGGATTTTCGATTCAGATTATTATTTTTAATCCAAAATAAAAAAAATACAATTATTTTATTATAATATTATATACATGTATTTATTTTTATGGTTAAGAAGGAATAAGATAAATATTAAAAAAAAATTAAACAACGATTTAATCTATTCAAATCTTGAATAATCCTAACTAATTATGATTATAAATACTAGCCAAACCATATTTGAACTAAACCATATATCAATTTAAATAAATCTAGCAATCCTTAGGATTTTTTAATTACAACTAATCCCATTGAAATCATATATATATATATTATTTAAATCTTTCCTTATTTGAATGAATCTTAATCCTATCCCAACTAACCAATTGTAATCATATTCAAATTAGGTAATACCTACACGTTATATATACCTACTAAACTTATGGAATAAACTCATCTTTCATTTTTTTTCCCAAAGATCCTCTCTTTTTTGTCCAAAATAGCCCAAATTTTGTCACAAAATCAGTCTCATTTTTTCAGCATCCAAAGAAACTTGGAAGGACCATATCTCCTAGCTACGAACTCCGTTTCATCTCCAATTTTTTTGTCATAACTGTGTTGATGTATCCTTTCATAATCTATATTTTAATATATTTAATTCAAAATTGTATTTTTTGTAAATATTTTTCAGTATCAGGTGTCCGTAAAATAAATGTATTTATGTGTTTTTGTGATTCCGAGATTTCCTAAATACGAAAAGCTCACATGATGACCTACAACATAGTCTAATTTAAGAAATAATTGAATTTATTTATTATATACAATATTATCTACAAGTAAAAATTTACTAAACAAGTATAACTATTTAAAACCTAGTTAAAATTTATTTACAATATTTTAAATAAAATCATAAACTTTATTAGGATCTTGGATTTGCTTAGATCTCGGGTAATAGCTGAGAGTGATTGGATACTTGATCAGATATCCAATTCCATTTGAAGGTTAAGGCAAGTAAAACTTTAATTCTTTTGATACATGTATTTATACTGTATATAAACTATTGTCACTGTTCATTATTCGTTCTTCTTATGTTTATTGTTTTCTTCTTATGTTTATTGTTCTTTCTTCATAAAGATTTTTTTACGAGAGTTATGCTTGCTATTGTTACCATACATGTTCACTTAATGTTTTCGTTCAAAGTTCAATGTTCAAGTTTAAAGTTAATGTTAAAGTGATCATGTTTACTTGTGGGTGAGTCGGGAGGGAGAATACAACTAGTATGCATGTGGTCTAAGCAATGTTCAAATCCACATTGTCAATGTTGATAGCAGTCGTTGTACCTCACGTACTGACTGCCCCATGTCATAACCCGTCCATATGCGAAAAACTTGTATTCTAAAATATACTGTACACATGATCTTGATTGTTATTGTTATCTTATATAGTTTTTTGTCTCCTCATAGTAGGTTACATATTGTTACCATCTTAGTTATGTTTACTTGACTAGCCATGTCACACAGTTAGATAGTTATCACCTTTCCATATATGCATGTTTATTATATTGTATTAATTCAGAGTTGTTGTTGTACTTTGCTCCAATCCTGACTGGATACGTTAAATTTTTTAGGTTACTTTCTACCTCGCTCTTTGGACATTCGTTGGAGATAAAAATATTTTGGATGTCGATATTAGATTAAATGGTTTACTTATTTTTTCAAATTTTATGTTTAGCGGGTTTGTTTTCGAATGTTATTTCGATGTATTATTGGATTTGTAAATTAAATAGTTGTTGTGAATGAGTAAAGAGATTATTTTATGATTGAAATATTATGTACTGGATGATGATTGTTATCGAGGTCTAGATAGCGTACTACCGCTGATGCTGCAACATAGGTTGGACTTGGCCACATACTTGTATCCTAAAAGTCGGAGCGGGTCATGACAAATTGGGAAGATATATGTCGGGGTAGATCAGAGTCGACGAGGAATTCAATGCATTACGTAGAGCCGAAATGAGTGGATGGGGGTCAACATGTTTCTTTCACTGAGGAGGAAATAGTAGTGGCGGCAGCATATTAGCGGAATACGATCGTACTTTACGTGCTCGGTGACAAACCGTTCTACAGACAAATCGTACCTTTGCAGCTAGGATTTGGAGGCCAAAGGGAAGCATGGATTTCTTTGCCAAGGAGTGGGGATTCTTCTTTGTTAAGTTTGGCATGAGAGAGGACATGGATCATATTTTGCAGGGAGGTCCCTGAACGTTCGATGGTAGGCTTATCATTTTGAAGGAATAGAAGATGGGCTATAAATGTGATAAGGATATCCTCTATATTGTGCCGGTTTGGGTGCATTTTCTGGTGTTTCTGATATCATATTGGAATTCATCGATGCTTATGAAGCCGACAAGCTTGATTGGGAAACCAATCAAAGAAGATGATGTAACTCATAACCGCTCCATGTTATTTTATGCTAGGGTCTTTATTGAGATAGAGGCAGGACGACCACTACCTCGGGTGCTAGAGTATGGCGTCTCATCCGAAGAAGTATTTATGCAGATAGTGGAGTATGAATGGATCACTCCACTGTGTCAGTGCTAAAACTATTTTGGTCATCTGAGCCAATAATGAAAGGTTGTCGAGGAGGAGGTGGGTGATCACTTAAAGGAAGTTGACATAGGGGTTAATGTAATTGTGGAGATTGTTGGGGGTGCAGGCATCTAAGTTAGATTGGCAGGAAATTGTGGGGACCTGAATCAAGATATTAAGGGTTTGGAGAATGGTGGAAGGTTAGACATTGCCTTGGTGTTGCGGGTCATATCCTCGAATAGTGATATTCTTAGGGGCGTGGATGACGATGTGATTGATCGCCTCAACTCTTGTGGGAGCATAGAACATGACGAAAATAGTAGTGATGCTTTGACTCGTAGGCTTCCATCGGCTGAGGGAGGATCCGTTGTGTTCCAGGCTCAGAAAGGGACACATGTCGGAATGATGACTCGTAGAAGGACGTTAGGTGGCAAAGGGGAGAAAGAGGGAGCCAAGGCGACCCCGTCAGGATTCCTTAGCAGGAAGAGGCATGCAAGTAACATTGTAACACTCGGGATAATGTTCCTATAGTGCTGCAACTTGAATCATTGACTAAGGGGGCTGCCTTGGTGAGAGACAATTCGGAGTGGATGGTATTACTTCGAAAGGAGGCTGGGAGCGCTGCTGGTGGCTCCGAGGAGGCGGACATGCATGAGATTGGACCTGACCCTCCCTCAGATGTCAGGCCCATTGATGTTAATGGGGATATTACTATTGATTAATGTATATGATTTCTTGGAACATACGAGGTGCGTGCTCGATTGGTAAGATGGAAGGAGATTACTGAGGAGTAGAAAAGAAGTCAATTCTCTATTAATGCACTGCTTTAGACCAAAATTAAATCAGAGCAGATCCTAACTCAGAGAACTTTGGTAAACTGGGCACAAGTGAATAATTTGTACTTGTGTAATATGGCCAGAATCTGGATCATTTGGGACAAAGGCAGTTGGGACGGTCATGTACTATTTATTTAGGAACAAGTTATTGCTATTATTTTTACTAATAAAGGTGGCCTTTGGTTTAGTTTTTGTATGGTGTATGGTCATAATGATAGAAGACACTGGGAGAGTTTATGGTACGATATTATTCGCCTCAGTAGTATGGAGGAGTCAAATATGCACTTTCTACTATTGGTTATGGGTGTCTTTAATGTTGTACTTTATGGACATGAGAAAATTAACATCTTACAAGATTTTCAAAGCTGTTTGTTGCAATCGAGGTTGAAAGGGCTGGACAAAGTGGGGCATATATGGACTTGGAATAATAAAGTTATGAAAAATTAGTGCTTTATTAGTTGAATCGGGCGTTGGGAAATAGATATTGGTTTGCTTTCCAATACAGTTGTCAAGGGCCTGGCAGTAGGGACTAGCGACCACTCTTCAATTCAGATTTAGTTCACTGATCTAGAGGTGAGAAAGCCGAGCCCTTTGAGATACAATAATGCATGGCATCTTCTTGAAGGTTATGCGGACGTTGTTCGTCGGAAGATACAATCGAGGGTTGCTGGAAATCCCCAATTTTGGGCGGTTAGCCACCTAAAACTTGTGAAGTCTTGGCTCAAAGCTTGGAGCAGCAGTAGGCCTAAGCCGGATCTTGGGGCCAAGGAGCAGGAACTTAAGGAGGTCCATGTTGGTCCAATTGGTCACGGTCAACTTAATTTTGAAAATTAACTAAACCTTGATTCGATATGACGCTATACGGTGCAACTGAAGATCACCACAAGAAGTAATCACTTCTACTGCATCACTGCTCACAAGAAGAACATTGTGTTTTGGTTATCTGATCTTTTTAGTTTCTTATGTATTTTTAACTTTATTTGAGTCTAGGAGTTTTGTAAATCGAGTTGCACTTGCAACTAGTGTCACTCCCCAGTGACAAATACGTAGGACTGGGTGTATATATATATATATATATATATATATATATATATATATATATATATATATATATATATATATATATATGGACAATGTAATTCCATTAAACAAACAAATCGAGGTACATTCACCAGCCAGAATCAAGGCCACCTACTTAACATAAACAGTACATCAAACTCAATGCTATAGGAAATCCCAATAGTAGGAGTGAACAAGCCTTGTTTCTTTCCCACCAAACATGCCATATTGTGGATGCCAGTCTAATACACGCCTCAGAAAATCATGTAGCTCCCCGTCCTCTTAAGTTGCTGATGCAGTCCATGATCTTCTCGATTCCCCAATCACCCATTGGTCCCATCTTAAGAAGTCCTCCCTGTGTTTGCCATATTTGCCATGAAGTTGGGCAGTTAAAGAAAAGATGTCTATCGTCTCCTCCATTCCACCACAAAGAACACATCCCTATCCACCCGTGTTTACGCCAAAGTTGATCAGCCTATCAATAGTAAGCAATCGATTGAGGCAAACCTTATACATACACAGTTGCATTTTTTGACTGAGTCCCTTTGGCCAAATGAATTCAAACCTTGTAACCTGCGGGTGCTTCATACGAATACTTTCGTAAGACGCTCGATGATCAAAACCTCCATACGTTGAACCATTCCAACGCCAGGTGTCCGCTAGTAGGGTGTTGTCCAGCCGGATATTGGCAATCTTGGCGACAAATTGCTTGGCCACACTGTGCCTCCCCGGGCACCAATCCCCTTGCCGAATAAGATGGCTTACTTGTGCCCCTCTTTGATTAGGAACAAACGCGCTCCATCCAGCCCTCCCAATGAGACTTCGGTACTTAAGCCAAGGTTCAAACCATAGGCTCGTGGTTTCTCCATCCTTTATGCTGCGTGTGATCTCCTCCTTAACCAGGTGTCGGTATTGAAGGATGGATTTGAATACGACAGAGTTATTATTGTTAACTCGCTTGATCCAAAAATTATCTCCTCTTAAATATTTACTTTATCCATTTGGCCCACAAGGAGTCCTCCGTGATGAACCTCCATACTAGCTTCATACCTGCCACATCCGGAAGCTCTCGCAAAGATAACAAGCCCACTCCTCCTTCCTCCCAAGGATGGCATAAGCTCTCCCATTTTATTGCATGTATACCTCCATGCCAGATAAAGTTGGCGCATAGCTTCTCAATTTTGTATATAGTGGCCATTGGGAGCATGATGATTTGCAACCAATACATAGCAATGGTCGTGATAACCGATTGGACCAGCTCGATACGAATACTAAAGGACAGACACTAATCATGCCACCCCTCAATTCGCCGTTGAGCATATTTAACTAACGTCTGACAATCAGTGTCTTTGGCATAATTTATGGACAGAGGAACCCCCAAGTATTTGACTGAAAACTCTCAATGTTCCACCCCAAGCATAAACGTTGTTTCTTCCTTATTCGGACACTAGAATTAAAATATGCTTTGCTCTTATCTCGATTGAGGTATTATCCACTGTGTATGCCGAAGACCTCTACGATACGTGCCAGCTCAATCAAACTGTCATTTGTAGGTGACAAAAAGATGAGAAAATTGTCATCATATATAAGATGAGTCACGTGAAGGAGTACCTTCTTTTTCAACAGGATGATCTTCCTCATGTACACCACTGAATAAATGAGGCAAATAAAGTACTCCATAACTAAAGTAAACAGATAAGGCGAGAGTGGATCCCCCTATCGAATGCCTCTATTACTTCGAATGAATCCATATGGTTGACCTTGTATAAGGACTGAGATTGTAGGCATAGACACACATTCCCATACTCTTTCAACCCAGACTTTGTCAAATCCCATCGCAAGCATAATATGGAACATGAACTCCCTATTTACTGTGTCATAAGATTTTTGGAGATCCATCTTGATACATGCTTTCTTTCCCCCAGGTCTGTTGAAATCCCGGACCAACTCTTGTGCCAAGAGGGTGTTGCCTGTAATAGCTCTCTCTTTGATGAACACCGCCTGATTAGGCGACACCAGTTCTGACATGATGCACTCCATACGCCTACAAATGAGATGATTTATAAGCTTGTACTGGTAGTTGCAATAGACGATCGGCCAAAAATTTGTAAGTAAAGTAGACCTCTCCTTCTTTCGAATCAGCGTCGAAAAAGTATGATTGAGCTCTTTCAGCAACCTCTCGTTGGTGAAGAAATCTTATATCACCCCTAGAACTTGGTATTTAATTTCTCCCCAATGCTTTTTGTAGAACATGCTGCTGAATCCATCAGGGCCTCGCGCTTTGTTGGGATCAACATTTCGGATGATCGCTTCCACCTCCTCCAACTCGACTGGCGCTAATAGGGTAGCATTATCGAATGGAGTAACCAATCGCTTGCATATCACCTCAGGAAAATTATTAGTATAATCATTTTGATTAAATAGATCAGAGTAGTACCTGATAGCTTCTTCCTGTAATGCATATGGAGTTGTAAAACCCCTAATTTCGAAAATCGTATTAATTTTTATTATTAATTATTAATTAAAATATAGTAATTAGTGGCTAATTAGGAGAAATATATTTTATTTAATTTTTATTTTAGGTGTTTGTGAACTTAGGAGATTTATGGAGCCATTATAAATTTTTCCTAATTTATTCCATGTAGGAGACCCTGTGGGCAGTTGACAGCTTAATGGAATGCACTAATATAATTTCTTGAATTTTCTATATATATATATATATGTGTGTGTGTGTGTGTGTGTGTGTGTGTGTGTGTGTGTAAAGAATTAGAAATTAGAAAAAGAAAAATAGAAAATGAATAAAAGATTAATAAGAAAAAGAAAGAAAAAGGAAATGAAAAAGAGAATAAGAAAAAGAAAGAAAAACATAAATTCTAATGGATCCTAAACCCGCAACTCCTTAATCCAACCCACTAACTAATCCTACCCACACCCGCCTAGCTACCCCAACCCCCGCGTGCAAAAATAAAGCAGCAGCAGCCCAGCAGCAAAAGCTGCGCCCCGACCCGCTGGGAATCGACCCCCCCCTCTCTCTCGTTCTCATATATATATATTGCAAACGACCAAACCCTAACCCTCAATCTCTCATCCTCCCTCTCCCCGTCGACTGGAGCCCCACGTCACTGCCGCTCATCACCGTACGGCCGCCCGTCGACGTCCGCGCCCCCGCGCAAGCGCACGTGCACAATATTTTGATCAACAGTGAAGCCATGTTCACAGTCCTTTTCCCGTCACCTCGCTGAACCAAACTCAACCTCGTCTTCACCGGTACGTTCACCACTTAACCCCCTTCAATATCTGTATGATAGTTGACCTTGAACAGCGCGTAATCCTAGGCCAAAACAGCGTCCAACTTGACGGAAAAAGACAACTTTTGGGTATCGCAGAAAACTGCGGTGACTACCTATGTTCCCGGATTCGTATCTCCCATTACAGAGATCCGAATTCAATTTTTTTTATATACGAAGACCACTTGACCTAGTTTAATTTCTGTTAATTATATTAAATTATTAACTGCAGTATGTAGAATTAAATTTGTTGGAAAACTCCAAAAATCTACTTTTTTCATAATTCCAAAAATTACGAAACGGAGCGCGCTCTGCCAAACGGGACCGCCCCGAAATGTACCAAGTGTACCAAAAGGTGCACGCAGTATACCCAGATGTGTGAGAGTTCACGGAAATTGATTTGAACATATGTGCACGTCGAAATCAGCTCGTATTCGCGGACAATTTTGTGTCGCAACTTTTGCGAAAGCCCTGCACATTTTGTGCATGCTCGTCAGATTGTGACGAAACTTATGTCAATGGACTCGTGGTATCGCGCTGGTCCTGTGACCCAATTTTCATGCAATTCTGAGACAGTTGACCAAGTCGCCAATTGGCAGGCCCCACTATTGACTTTTTGGACAAAATTGTGTTCGGCTCACCGGAATCCACATTTGGACATACCGTTGAGTTCGTGCTGACATTTAGAGTTTGTTTGACCTATAATTTGTCCCATTTAGAGACTGTTACCCTTGGTACGTTTTTCGGTGCAAAGTGGGCCACACGTGGACCCACTTCGACCCGAAATTACCGTTTTGCCCCTGTGTCCAAATTGGACGAAAGGGTAGTGATTTTTAGCTAATTCGCTTATTCTGGGAATGTTGGTGATGTCTATTTCAGCATCCGAAGATATTTTTTCTGAGGCCATAGCTTCTGATCCTGTGTGTTTGACATCTGGACGTTATATTTTGCATCTTCTTGCCAGGCAAGTATACCTTGCCATTGTATTGTTATTCATATTTCATATGTTGCATGCATCGTTATTTTCTGTCTTTAGTTCATATATTTTAACTGTTATATAAAATGTGCGCGACTGTGTCATCGCGATACTTTTTTTTATGTATATGCATTGACCTTGTTTATGAGACTACCCCATTATCATGTAGCATCATTAGGTTCATTGGCCATGACACAGTGGTTACACGAGTGTGAGTCTCATATTGATCATGGACTGCGTGACAGGTCTGGCCTCCTATACGTATGGGCCGTGCGTTAGGGATGACTGCTGATAGAAACTTTGTATGCTAGAAGCCTTAGCAGTTATTAGAGGTCCATGGACATAGCCTATTGTAGTATGGTGGTCCAATCCTTGTCCTTGTTTTATTGCAGGATTGGGCTAGGGTACTAAAGATAGGCTATGAACCAAATTATGTCATGGATGTGACATGCTTAGAGCATGGGGTGGGGAGAACAACAAGTACCGTATTTTGGCTCATTTGCACTTTTTCTATTGTGGGCCCGGATTCTCCGCTGGAGATACGGGTGGTGATGACCACTATATATTATATATTATCAGGCGGCCTCTTGCGTTCAAAAGACGACATACTTTTTAGGCCCCTGGATCTCCAAGAGAACCATGTCAATCCCAGTTTTCAGCTAGATAGCCCACTTGTGGGGAAAGTTGTTCTTAAACTGTTTCGTGCAACCCAAATTTTAATAATATTCTATCCTGAGCCCTGTATGTCCATGGCACTTGTGACCCACATAATTTTATCCCCATGTACTTCTAATTAATTCAAGAACACCTTGCACATTAATTTTGATTAATTTAATCCAATTTCTATCTTTGTGCAATTTTTCAATTGTTGGGCGCTTTTATGCAAAAGTGCATTAAGGTGTCCACACCATTGGGCATGACACATGAAGAAACCTAATTCTCTTCCATATTAATCTTCTTCATGAATTTGTGGAATGTGCAAATTCGAAACATCGTCCACTCCTTTAAACCTGGCCTTGCATTTTATAATACAAATTATAGTCCTCCAAACATTCCCATGACAATTGGAAAATCAAGGAGGTAATGATGGAGAAAGGTACAGAATAAGTTACAAATCTCTATCTTATACCATCCTTGACTTTCTATCATGGCTTAGTTTTAATTTCGAGGACGAAATTTTTATAAGTTGGGTAGAATGTAAAACCCCTAATTTCGAAAAGCGTATTAATTTTTATTATTAATTATTAATTGAAATATAGTAATTAGTGGCTAATTAGGAGAAATAGATTTTATTTAATTTTTATTTTAGGTGTTTGTGTTCTTAGGGGATTTATGGAGCCATTATAAATTTTTCCTAATTAATCCATGTAGGGGACACTGTGGGCAGTTGACAGCTTAATGGAATGCACTAATATAATTTCTTGAATTTTTTCTCTCTCTCTCTCTCTCTCTCTATATATATATATATATATATATATGTGTGTGTGTGTGTGTGTGTGTGTGTGTAAAGAATTAGAAATTAGAAAAAGAAAAATAGAAAATGAATAAAAGATTAATAAGAAAAAGAAAGAAAAAGGAAATGAAAAAGAGAATAAGAAAAAGAAAGAAAAACATAAATTCTAATGGATCCTAAAACCGCAACTCCTTAACCCAACCCGCTAACTAATCCTACCCACACCCGCCTAGCTACCCCAACCCTCGCGTGCAAAAATAAAGCAGCAGCCCAACAGCAAAAGCTGCGCCCCGACCCGCTGGGAATCGACCCCCTCCATCTCTCTCGTTCTCATATATATATATATATATATATATATATATATATATTGCAAATGACCAAACCCTAACCCTCAATCTCTCATCCTCCCTCTCCCCGCCGACCGGAGCCCCACGCCACCACCGCTCAGCACCGCACGGCCGCCCATCGACGTCCGCGCCCCCGCGCAAGCGCACGTGCACAACATTTTGATCAACAGCGAAGCCATGTTCACGCTCCATTTTCCGTCACCTCGCTGAACCAAACTTGACCCCGTCTTCACCGGTACGTTCACCACTTAACCCCCTTCAATATCTGTATGATAGTTGACCTCGAACAGCGCGTAACCCTAGGCGAAAATAGCGTCCACGTTGACGAAAAAAGATAACTTTTAGGTATCGCAGAAAACTGCGGTGACTACCTATATTCCCGGATTCGTATCTCCCACCACAGAGATCCGAATTTGATTTTTCTTTTTGATATACGGAGACAACTTGACCTAGTTTAATTTTTGTTAATTACATTAAATTATTAACTGTTGTATGTAGAATTAAATTCGTTGGAAAACCCACTTTTTCTAGAATTTCAAAAATTGCTAAACGGAGTGCGCCCCGCCAAATAGGACCGCCCAGTCGTGTACCAAGTATATCAAAAGGTGCGCGCAGCGTACCCGGACGTGTGAGAGTTTGCGGAAACTAATTTGGATGCGTGTGTGCGTCGGAGTTAGCCCGTATCCGCAAAGAATTTCCGTATCGTAATTTTTACGAAAGTCCTGCGCATTTTGTGCATGCTCATCAGATTGCGATGAAACTTATGCCACTGGACTCATGGTATCGCGCTGGTCCTGCGACCCAATTTTTACACAATTCTGAGACAGTTGACCAAGTCGTCAATTGGCGGGCCCCACGGTTGACTTTTTAGGCAAAATTGTGTTCGGCTCACCGGAATTCACATTTGGACATACCATTGAGGTCGTGCTGACATTTAGAGTTTATTTAACCTATAATTTGTCCCATTTAGAGATTGTTATCCTTGGCACGCTTTTCGGTGCAAAGTGGGCCACACGTAGATCCACTTTGACCCGAAATTACCGTTTTGCCCCTGTGTTCAAATTAGACGAAAGGATAGTGATTTCTAGCTAATTCGCTTAGTCTGGGAACGTTGGTGATGTCTATTTCAGCATCCGAAGACATTTGTTCTGAGGCCATAGCTTCTGATCCTGTGTGTTTGACATCTAGACGTTATATTTTGCAGCTTCTTGCCAGGCAAGTATACCTTGTCATTGTACTGTTATTAATATTCTATATGTTGCATGCATCTTTATTTTCTGTCTTTAGTTCATATATTTTAACTGTTATATAAAATATGCGCGACTGTGTCGTCGCGATATGTTTTTATTTATGTATATGCATTGACCTTGTTTATGAGACTACACCATTATCATGTAGCATCATTAGGTTCATTGGCCGTGACACAGTGGTTACATGAGTGTGAGTCTCATATAGATCATGGACTGCGTAACAGGTATGGCCTCCTGTACATATGGGTCATGCGTTAGGGATGACTGCTGATAGAAACTTTGTATGCTAGAAGACTTAGCAGTTATTAGAGGTCCATGTACATAGCCTATTGTAGTACATAGCCTATTGTAGTACCGAAAAGCGTGTCAGGGTCAAAGGTCTCGAAATTCGCCAAACTTAGTGTCAACAAGTCAGGAACGATGATACGAACCCAACGGAACTTCCAGATTTGGATTCCGATGAGCCGGTCACAAAATCGCCCGTCAAGTGGAGCCTGTGGGGCCCACGATACGGAATTTTGCCAACGTTCTCAGAATCGAACCAAACTTGGCTTACAGGACCAGCGTATCGCTACGAGTCCGATGGCGCAAGTTTCGTCTCGATCCGACTTGTGTACACAAAGTTGCAGCGTGTTCCATAACAGGCGGATACGGGACGTTGTCGGCGGATACGCGTTGATTCCGGTGTGCACGCACATCCAAATCAACTTCTGCAAAATCCCGCACGTCCGTATCAACGACGCGCACGTTTTGGTAAAGACCGCGTGCGACCAAGTCGTCCCGTTTGGCGGGGCGTACTCAGTTCCGGGGTAAATCGGGTCGTTGTTTTTCCTGTTTTTGGATCGCGTGCCGCGATCGCCACAGGACGCGATGCACCGAACGGGTTGCACGGGCACCGAGAGGGTCACATAGCCTACGTGTCACAACTGACAAAATTAAAAACGGATTTACGAGGAGTGAGAAAACGATACCTGAACAGGGCTCCGTGAATCTGACTTTTCCGTGTCCGCGAGTCGTCTTGACACGATACGACTGTGTCCAAGCTGTGTCCGGGGTTCAGACGTGTCCGGGCTGTGTCCAGTCAGAGTTCAGCGGGTCTCTGGCGGGTCTCCGGTGATCGTCGAAGTCGGCTTCAGTAGCGGGTCTCCGGCGATGGACAGCGGTGAGTCTCGACGAGGGTGGCGTCATAGGTTCCGGTCGAGGGAAGGTGAGCAGGGAGGAGTTGGTAGGTTGGGGCACTACACTGCTGGGGGTCGGGGGCTCTTCACAGGCCGGTCGGGGGAGCTCAGTCGGTCGGAGAAGCTTCCGTTGGCCTGCCGGGGGAAGTCTGCACCTTGGGTCGAGGGAGTCTCACAACCGGCCGGACGGGGGAGGAATTGAACCGGAGTGGGGGTACGGGGGTGTGGAGCTGGCTGGATGGGGGCTGCGGTGTCGAGCCGGCGTGGCTGCTGACTTCGGCGGCGGGAGGAGGAGACGAGGTCGAGGGGGAAGGAGGTGAGGAGGAAGTGGGGCTGGCGGTGGTGGCGAGCTCAGGGGGGGTCGGGTTGCGGTGATGATGAGGTGGTGGCGGCAGCCGACGTTGATGGTGGAGGGAGGAGATCGGGAGGGGGATGAGGGGAGGAGGAGGAGAATAGGAGGAGGAGATGCTGGTGAAGCTCGGCGGCGGCGGGGAGGAGCTGGAGATGGTGGAGGTGGAGATCGGATGGGGGTGGCGGTGGAGATGAGGCTGAGGAGGAGGAGAGAAAGAGGAGGGGAGACTCGGGGAGGAGAGGGGCCAGCGGGGGGGGAGGGGGTGGCTCGCCGCGGGCGGGGCACTCGCCGCCGGGGGGGAAGGGGGTTGCCGCTCCGGCGAGGGGGGGGGGGCTGCGGCCAGGGTAGGTTTAGGGTTTTGTTTTATTTTATTTTATTTTTCTTTTTCTTTATTTTATAGGAAATTTTTATTTAAGGGTAAAAATGTAATTTAACAATTAGGATATTTAAGATACATCGAATCTGGACTCCTTTTGGAATGGACGGTGCATGTTCACCGGCCAATCAGGGGGTGACACCTCGCAGGGTAATTTACAGAAAAGTCCATGTAATTTCATAAATTGCGCAGAGGTCCTATTTTGGGAAATTGCACAATTACAAAATTGTCTGGGAAAAATACCTGATTTCTGAAATTACTAAAATTCACAGAATTGAGAAAAATTGCTGTGCGAGGGTTCCGAGGGGGTATGAGTCTGGACAGGTACTGGGCCTGGTTTTGGGGTGATACGGGCCATCGTATTTATTTAATTAATAAATACTGCGCACGGTGTTCTCTAATTATTTAGAGGCAGGTAGGGTCATAATTTTTCTACGGTGTCAATATACTAAATGTAGTATACTCAGTGTAGAAAATTAACGTATTTTTGTTTGGGCAAAACGGGTGCATGTTGGGCCTCTAATCTCTATTGGAACAGGGTTGGATACAGATCTGGGTATTAAAATAGGAATTAAATACGGGCATTTGCAACGAGATTTGTGCGTCTCATACGAGGCTCAAAACTAAGTATCTGGGAGTTGCACAAAGTGCAGGATAGTAGACTGGCACGTCTAGGAGAGGTATGTAAACTTTGTTCGGGGATAACAGTCAGGGTAAGGCTCCAATAATTAGGTGATGGACATGTGCACAAGTCAATAGGATATGTAAGCAAAATAAATTAAAATATTGCAACAAATCCTAAATTGTGAAAAATATTCCTAAAATACTGGAATCTGGTCGAGGGGGTTTACAATCACACACAATAATCAACATATAACACTAATACATATATATATATATATATATATATATATATATATATATATATATATATATATATATATATATATGTTTACATTTAATACAATATATAAACACACCTGCATGATGCTATGGGTAGGTGCACACTCCTATTGGTCATTACAACGAACACCTTGAGTGCACAACCAAGACACTCATGATACACAACCAATCTTCATGCCAAAACCCTTAATAACCCATGAATACTAATTATAAATATCAATTATAACTATATATATCTATTATGGTTAGTTGTTATGAAAAAAAAAGGAAAAACACATTCTTAAATACAACACCCAAAATGTGTACACAACACCATAAAGGAATTATGGTGGAAGCTAATAGAACTTATTCTCTCCCCCTTGTGGGCATTCATAATCCATGGGTGGGCTCCTAATGGCCAACAAAACCATAAAAACAAAATTTAAAGAAAAGATTTCGGAATTTTACCTCTTGAGAGGTGGATTCCTAATGCAAAGTCAAGGGTTCTCTAGCCAAGCCTCTTCTTCTCCAATGCTCCTTGCGACCTAAGCTTCTAGACTTCTTAGATGAGGGACAAATGTGAGGGATTCGGGTTTGATTTATGAATTTGGTGGAGGAATGAGGTTTTGGGGAAGAACTAAATCTAGGGTTTCTCATGAATAATGAATGCACTTGAGGGAGGCTCCCCTCTCTCCTATATAGGGTCGACCACTTATGGACCTAGGGATAGCTAATGCATAAAGTCTCATTTTCCCTCAATGATTTCTTGAATTTTTTTCCAATAAGTGGGGTTTCATCCCTAATGAAAACTTAACAAATTTCTAATTAAATGAAAGGGGATTAACTAGTGGGTCTAAAATGTCTAGTCTAAGGTTGAGTCTAATGGTCACATCAAGTCTAGCCTACTAACCCATATTATTATTAATAATAATATAACATAGTATACATATTATGCAAATATAAATACAATATATATAAATATTGTAAATGACAACAATATCCTTACTCTAGAAATGTGGTAGTGACAACTTTCGTGTCCTATGGGCAGCCAAAATCGTTGAGACTACTACAGGTGAGGCCTCTGCTGATTGATCTGCCCTGAGTGCGGCTCATGGTGGATTCCGTAGAGGTCATGATGGTCGACGTGGTGACCAAAATATTGACCATGATGGTAGATGGGGCAATGGCCATCGTGATAGAGGAAGACTGCGTACATGCTTCAACTGTGGACAACAAGGCCACTTTCAGTGGCAGTGCCCTAAGGCACCTACCGTCAATGCGTTATCAGATACTGATGGACTATTAGTGTAGATGACGGCAGAAACCTATGTCAATTTCATAGACTTCTAAACTCAACGTTGTGGTGAAGCTTTTACTTTTGGATCCACAACCAGGTACTCAGCGGCGTGTATGGTAAAGTAGAAGCAATTAGTGATTGACTCTGGTGCGTCTGCTCATATAACAGGTGACGCAGGTATGTTGCACAATTATGTATCGGTAGGTCGTGTGACTGATATTACTGTTGAATGGTGGTTCATTGACCGTTCATGGAAAAGGAAGTTCCCGTCTTTCTTCCGGACTGTCATTCAATTCAGTATTACATACACCTGGAAATTCATTCAGTTTACTATCAATTAGTTGGATTACTCGTGACTTGCAATGGTCGGTAACATTTTTTTTATGGTTGTGTTTTTCAGGACGTGAAGACTGAAAAGACTGTCGATAGGGGGCATGCAGTTGGAGGCCCTTGTACATGTTTGACATGAATTCTTTTGTTGCTTGTGCCGGCGTAAAACTCGATCCTTTTGAGTTGCATTGTCGGTTGGGTCATCCATCAATACAAGATCTCCAAAAAATGTATTCATCTTTAGAGTTTCAAGTTCATTTTCATTTTAAGTCATATAGTTTGGCCAAGCATCACCAGATTTCCTATCTAGTGAGTTTAAATAAAGCTTCATCATCTCCTTTTGAGTTAGTACATTCTGATATATGGGGGCCTAGTCCAGTTGAATTGTTGATGGGTTTCAAGTACTTTGTTTCCTTTGTTAATGACTACTCACAAGTCGCATTTGTCTACTTAATAAAAAAATACTTTGAATTATTTGATATTGGTGCAATTTCTATGCGAAAATCAAAACAGAATTTGGAGTTCCTATTAAATATTTTTGGAGTGACAATGGTCGTGAGTATTTGTCTCATGAGTTCAATTCTCATCTGTCTGGACATGGCATCATCTACCAAACTTTATATCCTTACACACTGCAACAGAATGATGTGGCTGAAGGCAAGAATCACCATCTCTTGGAAATAATGCGTGCTCTTATGTTTCAAGCACGTACTCCCAAAAGATTTTGGTCGGATGTCGTACTTACATCTTGCTATCTGATCAATCGCATGCCATCCTCTGTTTTCAATGGTGAAACTCAATTTTCTCGGTTATATCCCAAACAAGAGCTATTTTCTCTACCTCTCAAAATTTTTGGCTGCTTGTGTTATTTTTCGGATACTTGATCGACTTTTTTCAAATTGGATCTGAAGGCAATCCAGTATATTTTCCTCGAGTATCTGAAAGATCAGAAAGGGTATCGTTGTTTTTCCTAACTTTGAAGTGGCACTTTATGTCTCGAGATGTTATCTTTGTTGAAACTGAGTTTCCCCCACTTTCTCTAACTACCGAGTCTATTCCAAAAGTCTATCCAGAGGAAAATTTTCTCTTCTATCCATTTCAAATACTACAGCCCTCTGTAAGGGTGCCCTTCCATGTCGAGCCAGTCTTACCATCCGATGATCCGCAAACATCGACCCAGTCAGAACCAGCATGGCCAGTCTTACAAGCTCCGCCAGAACAATCATCACCAATGGTGCCACTGGACATCGTGCCATCGTCCTCCTCTAGGTCCGCTGATTCTTCAGCTCCAATAGACCAAACATCACCGATGGTGCCCACAACAGTCGAGCCATCGTCCTCCTCCAGCTCCACTGCTTCACCACCGTCTGATATACTGACTCGCCCCCGTCGTGCATGTCGTGACCATCCTTTGAGTTGTTGGCACTACAAAGGACTTGCATATCAAACTCAGTCCTTGGTGGCAAATATTGACGGGATTCAGATCTCCAATTCCGAAGAGGAATGACTCAAACATCCCGGTTGGCATGCTACGATAGAAGAGGAGATGAAAGCGCTTCAAAAAAAATGTACATTATGTCACATTCCAGTCTCAAAATACGTAGGACTAGGAATACGCATGCCAGCCGTATGTATATGGAAACTCCAATATATGGAAACCATAACACATGCGTATGCTGTATTATGAATAATAATTCACAAGTGGTATATAATTGTCACAAGTCACAGGGCATAACTAAATATCATCCACAAAAATCATAAAGAAATAAATGATCAAATATGTCAATGAACCAAATATGAACTAGTCGAGAAGAACTAATAGTTGGATTGAGACAAATCCACTACCAAACTAGAATATAAAAATAAATATAATAAGTACATCATCTAATGATCAGATATGCTCGAAGGAAAGACCTCCTCGAAAGAGAACGCAGTAGCAAGTTCTAATTCGTGCTCCTGTGAATAGTCATGATCGTCTACACCTGGAAAGGGACCAAGTCCTCAGAGGGATGTAACAAGATACAAAAATATCATGCCAATAAAGTACTAAAAATAAACATTCTAGGGTCGTCTAACCATCTATGTGAATGCACTTTGAGAATAACTTTCCAACACGTGGGCTATCTGGCTAAAAATGGGATTGGAATGATTCTCTTAGAGAGTCAGGGGCCTAAAAAGTATGACGTCTTTTGAACGTCAGAGGCCGCCTGTAAATATATAATATAAGGGTCATCTCACCACGCATCTCCGGTAGAGCTTACGGGTTACATAAGAAAAAAATGCAAACGAGTCCAAATGCCTTACTTGTTGTTCTTCCCATCCCATGCTCTATTCATGTTGTATCCACAACATGTTTCAGCTACTACATTGAGACAAAGTGCAAGTATCGGCGTCGTAACTTTGATTTATAACATATCGTTAGTACAATAGCCCAACCCTACAACCAAACAAGGACAAGGATTGGACCACCGTACTACAATAGTCTATGTTTCTGGACTACTAATAACTGCTAAGTCTTCTAACATGCATCACTATTAGCAGTTATACCCTATCCGTCGTACGACCTACACGTATAGGTGGTCAGCTGAATACGCAAGTCCGTGTCCTACATGAGACTCACAACCCGTGTAAGAAATGTGTCACGACGAATGAAACATAAGAATGTCTCATGATAATGGGTGGTCTCATAAAACTAGGTCAACATGCATAATATAAATAAAAACAAAAGACAACGCTACTGTCGTTGCACCCAAGTTATTCTTGGACGCGCAGTTTATATACCAGTTAAAATATATGAACTAAATAAAAAAAATAAAATGCATGCACCATATGGAATGTAAATCACAGTAAAATGGAAATGTATACTTACCTGCTCCGAAAAAGGATGGAGTCGCAACTAAAGGCGTCGTCTGATCTACCCGTCACATAAATTAAACAAGTTAGGTTACAAAAGTGGGTGAATATGTTCCTCTATTTTAATCTATTTTAATTCTGAATAAAATAACCTAAAATAGTATTTTAATCTTATTATAATCTAATTTTATTGTTAAACCCTAATTTTGGTCCAAATAAAGTCAATTTTACGGATTTAGGATCTGTGGCACGTAAATCGAGGCGATCCATTGACCAAAAAGTCAACCGACTCAAATCCTGAATTTGTGTATGTAATCCCATATATTTTAGCATTATATGAATGCGGGAATCGACGGTTTCATAAATTCACAAGTCGGTAAAGAGTTATGGCCACAAGGGCGCACAGATGACAGTTTTCGGTGGTTTCCTATTTACGTCTACGTCGCACGAATTTTACAGTCAACTAAACTTGCATGTTAAATTCTGGAAAAATAATTTTATGGAAGTTCATCATGTCATCTTTTAAAAACTTCAAACGGCTCGTAATTCAGAGTTCGGGATCTACCGAAATCTCGAAAACACCGAAACACGTTTGATTTCGGACAGCTGACACTTTTAGAATTTTCTAGAAAAATAGGTTCAGAAATTATTAAAATAATTTATATACTCATCATGTGAGTACCAGCTATTAGATAGATGATATCTTTACGAAATTATTTTTAAGTTAGCTGGTTCAATATTTTTGTAACAAACTGGACATGATTAATTGACATTTATGCTCCATCTTGAGGGAGGATGTTAAGTATTATAAACATTAGTGTATTAGTCTATTGGACTTTAGTCCCACATCGGATAGAATAATAGAGAGGGGTTGTCTCTTCTCATATATATATATATATATATATATATATATATATATATATATATATATATATATAATATCTCTTTATGAATGAATCATCTAATTATTTTTTTCCTACATAAACAAATAAAGAAGAAAATAAGGATAATTTTGTACAATTTTATTAGTTTGTAGTTTCGTCTGATGAACAGTGTTTTTTATTTTTTTGGAAAATCATGGCGTTTTTTTTTATTATTTATTTGTCCCTTCCACCGGATTATGAACTAAGTTTTCAAGAAGAGATTCGAACCGTGTTCATCTTTACGGAAGTCCTCCATCGTAACCAACAAGTCACGACCGCACGGACTATGAAAATCTTGGTTTGATTTGCCAAAACCAAACCAATATCAAAACCCAAAATCTTACCGGGATATGTACTGTTTCCATTAGGATTTAATGATGTTTCTGTTGGTTTTGGTTTTGCTTTCGTTTTGCTTTTCTTGCAAAAGCTCAAGTCCCTCTTCCTTTCTTTAGTCCCACATCGGATGCACCAAAGCCTTCATGTGTACATATATTAGTTTCTCTCCTTTGCTCTATTAAGTTGTTGTGTGGGGAACCCCTTGGGCCACACGCGCGCGCCGCCGCCGCCGCCCGGTCCGGCTCGGTTCGGCGCGCGTAACGGGTGCGGGTATGCGGGCGCCGAATGCCGATCCGATTTTCTCTTCGGGTTCGGGCTGGGACCCTAAAAATTTTTTTGCTCCTCTTCATTTTTATTTAATTTTTCTAAACGTTAGAAAATTTATTTCTGAACGTTACAAAATATTTCTGAACCGGTTTTGTGTCCAGGTTCGTTATTTATTCTCTTGTGTAACGTCTGAATTAATAGAGAATTAATTCTGACCGTTACACAATAGTTTTATATATATCGGACAGTTTTCTTTGTAAAAATCAGAAAATATTCTTACGAAACCTCTGTCAACATTCTGTTCATTTCTTCGTCTTCATCTCCAAGCTCTGGGCAGAGCTAAGTCCTGGTCGTTCTCTCCAAGTCGTGTGCGGCAACGAGATACCGGTAGTGCGGGGGTTTTACCACTAGGAGCTTCGGGAACGTCTGCACACAGATCCCGAATAAACTCTTAGGGCAGTGCTTCGTGCACGACTTTCCCAGAGGCCGGTAACATCTAATTTTATTTTTGTATTCTGAAATTTTACAATAATAAAAGACAGCAAAAAATTCTAACAGTTTCCATCACAAGAAGGCAAGACTACTTATGTCGCCCCCATATATATCATTATATCGGTGGTTCTTCAAGGATCAACATGTTAGCTGCATGCTAAAGTTGGGAGCTGCTTCCCTCGACGCCACCGCCGCCGCTGCCAAATTTTTTTTTTTGTTTGTTTGTTTGTTTTTTTATACTAAACATGGTAGATGACTGCCAATGACAAAAGACATCAAACCAGTGTGAACCACTATTACAGAACTAGAAGATTAACCACCCTCATTTTTTGAATTATGGTAGAGCAGTGCTATATTCTCAAGTCACAGCTATACTTAAACAATTTCATATACATAAATTTGGTATTGTGTATATTATAATATTGGTCCAAGTAAAAATAAATAAGTCATTTTAAATCTAAGATAATAATTTCATCAAAAAAGACAACTAAAAAAAATAACGGAAGAATGACAAATGATAATTAAGTCATGACAACTAATAATTAATCTTTGAATATAGTCAAAGTATTGGCTGTTCTTTATCTCTTTTTATTTTCAATTTTTTTCAATTTTTAAAATGTATTTTTCTTTGGATTTTTTTAAAAAATTTCTCTGGATTGATTTTTTTTAATTTTCTGTACGAGAGATTGAGAGATTGGAGATAAGCAAACAGTATTATGAAATTAGAGTATTAGTATTATGTTAAGTATGTATTTCTGATTGAGAGAATAACTAAAGAATATTATGTTAAGCACGTCTATCGTAATTTATTCCTACACAGGATAACTAATATGAAAAGAAACAATTAAGTTTTTTTTTTTTTTTTTCATATTTCTTTTATCCCACCCGAAACGATAAATAAAGATGGAATGAAATCTTATTACAAAAATCAATAGATTGGCTGATAGTAATCAATTATTTTTAGTTACGATAAATAAATGAAGTACAAATATCAGCGGATAAATAAAGATGGAACGAACCAGCTAAATATTAATTTCTTTTATTTAGGATTAACAAAGATGAAAGGATAAGTATGAGCAGAGTGCTGTCACTAATCAGTTTCTTTTAGTTAAATTAGATAAAATCATTAACTACATGTTACATAACTTTATCCTTGTAAACAAATAAAGATTGCAAATATAAATATATTTAAAATGTAATTAATCAAGACATTTCTCGGATCATTTTGATCTCCTCACCTTTCCATTCCCTCTCTCTCCTCCGTAAACTAAGAACAACAGAAATTATCTCATCACACCACAATCTCAACAAACACTCCTCACTTGTTCTATATAAACTCCTAACAATCTCCTTCGTTCCAACTCATCCAACAGTAGCACCATGGCTCTCCCTCTCCTCTTCCTCCTCCTATCCATAATCTCCACCGCCTCTGCTAGAACCATCCCTCTCGCGCCGCCCCCGCAAAAGTACGGTCCCGTCATGACGAAAGGCCGCCCCTACCCCTACGCCTGCCATCCCGACAGTTTCGCGGCCCTCGGCCTCAACATGTCCCAGTTCTTGTACTGCGACAAGACCTACTCGTACTACGACCGGGTGAGCGACCTGATCGGGAGGATGAGCTTGGAGGAGAAGGTCCTCCAGATCGCAGACGAAGCGAAGGGCGTCGAGAGGATCGGCCTCCCCAAGTACATGTGGTGGTCGGAGATACTTCATGGCGTGTCGACCGTCGGCCAGTGGGGAAAGGAGAAGAGGGATCCGACGTGGTTCGGTGAAGACGTTCCCGGTGCAACCCAGTTCCCGGAAGTCATCAACTCGGCTGCCTCCTTCAATGAGTCCTTATGGAGAACTATAGCAGAAGTACTCTCTCTCTCTCTCTCTCTCTCTCTCTCTCTCTCTCTCTCTCACACACACACACACACACACACACACACACACACACACACTACATATGCATATTGAATTTCAAATTTTCATTGTTCATTATTTATATATAGAAGTATATATCAATCATAATTTACATTTCTTTAAAACATAATTTATTCTTGGATAACCATTTACTACATGTAACATAAAATATTTGAGTACATGCAATACCTTCAGTTTGAAGGACACATATCTGATAACTATCATATAATAAAAATTTAATCAATATCAAAAGTAAAGAGAAGCTACTTCTTTCTAATACATGCATAGTTCATGGCACTATATATAAAGTTATATGCTTGATATAAAGCTTTCCTTTTTGAGTTAAGATGCTTGATATAAAGTCATATGCTTGATATAAAGTTACATTTTTATTTATACGTTCAAAATAACAACAATTTCTTCTCTCTCTCAGTACATCTGCATTTTGAAAATAAATAGAATGAAGCGAATTACTATTTCATTTTTTAGGAAATGGGTTACTTGTCCAAAATATTTTTGTATTAAAAAAATATAATGTAGGGTTTCAAATTTTCAAGGATATTGTGCTTGATGATTAATGTGAATTAAATAAATAGAACATTGTTCATAATTTATCTATAGAAATATATATCAATCATTAAATATGAAAGTATAATTAGGCATATGTTTGGTCTTACTTTCAAATATCAACTGCAAAATTGTTCTAAAAACCTTGCAATGTGAAATTTAATATAAAAAAAGTGAAAATTGTGAAGCCAACAAAGAATACTTGTTTGAACTTGTTATTTCTTATTTTTGCAGACACTTTCTACAGAAGCAAGGGCAATGTATAACTTAGGACACGCAGCCTTGACATTTTGGAGCCCAGTCATCAATCTAGCTAGGGATCCTAGATGGGGCAGAATCCTTGAGACACCAGGAGAAGATCCTGTTGTTGTTGGAACATATGCTGTCAACTTTGTTAGAGGACTTCAAGATATCAAAGGTTTGGAAGTTACTAAAGATTTGAATACAAGGCCAATCAAGGTTGGTTCTTGTTGCAAGCATTTTGGGGCATACGATATCGAAGATTGGTTTAATATGGTTGATCGTTTCACTTTCGATGCTCTGGTAATTAACCTCTTTATAAAGTTTATATATATATTTCTATGATTTGCTATTTGTATCTTTTCCTATATCTTCATTTTCACAGGTTAAGGAGCAAGACATGGTGGAATCATTCAACCTTCCTTTTGAGATGTGTCTTAATGAAGGTGATACAGTTAGTGTGATGTGCTCCTACAACAAGGTGAACGGCATTCCCGCGTGTGCTAATCGTAAGCTTCTTAAGGAAACTTTCAGGGGCGAATGGAATTTGCATGGGTAAATTTTGGAAACTCAACTTAATTTGTTCGTACAATTACTAATCAGTCAGGATCATCTTACATATCGACATTGCATTCTATAGGTACATTGTGTCTGATTGTTACGCGATTCAGTATCTCTACGAAAATAGCAAATTTCTTCATTCCTCACCTGAGGAAGCACTAGCCCTTATGTACAATGCTGGCAAGTCTTTCAATCTCAGATGATTTATGTTACGTTATTTTACTCTGTCATCATTTTATTGATAATCCTTGCATTTATAGGTTTGGATTTGGAGTGTGGAAAGGATACTAAGAAATATGCGCTACCAGCAATAAAGCAAGGGAGATTGAAGGAGAAAGAAATTGACAATGCATTGAGGAACCTATACCTCGTACTAATGAGGCTTGGATTCTTCGATGGCATGCCCCAATTCGATAGCCTTGGCAAAGACCACATATGTTCCAAAGATCACCTCGAAGTAGCGACCGAGGCAGCAAGGCAAGGGATGGTCTTGCTCAAGAACGAAAAGAACGCCTTGCCCTTGAGCAAGGACAAGCATAAGAAACTTGCGTTGGGTGGACCTCATGTCCATGCTTTAGATGATATGTTGGGAAACTATGCAGGTAGTAATTATACTAAGAGTATTCTAAAATAGAATCATAATTCTTTGAATCTGAATCTTAGTTCATGTGTTTCTTGACAATAGGAATACCTTGCGATTACATTTCTCCACTCAAGGCCTTCACTGCAGAAGCAGACACTGTAGAATCTTTCGAGTGTCTCGATAGTAAAGGTTTCGTTGATATGTATTGTTCGGATCAGAACACAAGGGACAGGATGAAGGAAGCGGCGAAAGTAGCCGACGCCACTGTTCTTTTCGTGGGCATCAATGTCACTATCGAAAAGGAATTCTTGGATCGCGAAAACTTGACCCTTCCTCCCAATCAAATTAAGATGATCAATGAAGTAGCCGAAGCTTCTCCAACTCCCATTGTCTTGGTTTTCCTTTGCGCTGGAGGTCTTGACATTACTTTTGCTAAGGACAACCCTAAGGTTGGTGCTATTCTATGGGCCGGATATCCTGGTGAGATTGGAGGTCGCGCCATTGCCGATGTAGTATTCGGCCGTTACAATCCAGGTATTTTATATTGAAGAGATCTTTGTTATGATATCATAGTATCATTTGGAATTTATAAATTGTTCTGTTAGTTTTCTTAATTATGATAATGCAGTATCAGTTAACCTCTTTGTTGATAACTTATATGTGCCTCAGGTGGAAGACTCCCCATTACTTGGTACGTCAATGATTACACAAACAAATTACCAATGACTTCGATGGCTTTCAGGCCAATCCCTGAACTTGAATACCCCGGGAGAACCTACAAGTTCTACGACGGGCCAACGGTCTATCCTTTCGGCTACGGTCTCAGCTACACCGAGTTCGAGTACAAACTGAAATCAACCTCCTCGAGCAAGCTCGAAGTGAAGCTCGGGAAGTATCAGCAGTGTGTCCCCGTGTCCTACAAAGCGTCGACCGTCAACTCCTCGTTGCCTGCTTGTCCGTCCTCCAGGACTTCCGACTTGGACTGCAAGGACGAGATCGGCTTCGAAGTTGAGGTGACAAACAAGGGGAAGGTCGACGGGAACGATGTGGTGATCGTGTACTCGAAGCCGCCATCGAACATCGCTGACGCACCGATTAAACAGGTTATCGCGTTCCAGAGGGTGTTCGTGACTGCTGGCCAGTCGAAGGTGCTGAAGTTCTCTGTCAATGCATGCAAGGCATTGAACCTTGTTGAGAAGACTGCTTATAGAGTCTTGGCATCAGGGGAGCATACAATTGTGATTGGTAGTGATGGTCCTTCTTTCCCTGTTCAAGTGAATCTGCTCTCTAGTTAAGCTTATTAAGTTTGTGGATGATTCAACACACTTGTTGAATTAATGCCCATTTTAGGAATAATATGAGTTTTCTTAGAGAGATTGAGGGTTTTCTCTCTTTTTTTATGGTTTGAATGTAGCAGATGAACTCTGTAGTTTCTTTCAATAAATAGAAAGCAGGATTATTATTTTCTTATATGAAAGATGTCTACTCCACACATATATACATCCAGACCAATCATATGTATACATTCAGAATGCTCTTCCACACATTAAAAACTATACATAAGGGGTTATCCATTTATCAAGATCTATGTATTCCACAATTAGAAAGCAAGCCCTGGCCTTAATCTTGCATGTCATTCTCAGAATTCTCCAAAGCAGCAGCTCCCTCATCGCCCTTCTGTTCCATAGCTTCTTCTTGAATCATTTTCAAAGTTAGCTTCTTCCTAAAGAAATTTAAAGTTTGCTTAATAACAAAGTATAGTGCTTTTACAATAAAAGTCTTCTAAGCCTCTCATATCATATCTGCATTCTCACATCATAATGGGGTCAGAATTGATTGTTTCTATCACTGGTTGTGAACTCTCTTTGTTGATGACACATCAGAGTTATGCTCGGGGGGAAGTATCAGCAGAGGTAGTTATGGCATGAAAGGGTCGTGTCATAAACCTAAAGTCTAGATGACTAGTTGGCTATTTAGTGGGTAGGTAGACGTACCTTTAGACAGCAAAATTTAAGCTCATTCAATCAAGGGTTTCTAAGTTATCCTAGACTATAAATAATATAGATGAAGAGATAAAACAATACAATTTGCGATAGGAAATTCAACTCATGCCTATGACACATTAAGCTAAACGGTGAAAAAGCAATAAATTTTCACTTATAACATAAAGTATGGAACAAAAATAACCAGCAAGCTTCGCACTCCTCATCCTTAGAGGTGCAAGCATACCCGGGGAGGCAAGACACACTTTATCCGTGCAGTTAGTATGTCAAGAAATCCGTTAGCATGACCGTCAAAAATTTTGAGTTACTCTAGGGTTCTAGGGTACCATATGTAAGTTACGATTCTTGTTATTAGTTACAAGATTAGGATTGTCTAACCAAGCTATAGTCTAGGATGGCTTGTGGTACCAATGACCTTCACATGTTTAAGATATTTATTTAATAATGTCTTATTCACAGGGAAGAACATGGTAAGTTTTGTTATAGGAAAGGAGAATCTGCCAAGGGTAAGAATCACCATTAAGGTGATGCATATTATGTTGTTGCATTTCTTGTTGATCTATAAATTGAACTAAGAAAAAGATAGAAATATCACCATATTAATAGTGTTTGCTTTTACATGATTACTGTGTTAATTTTGTTGAATTGGTTTAATTCGTTGCTCATCAGTACATGAAAATATAATGACCTATATCTCCACTGGTGTCGTGAACCAAGGAGGCGTAGCAAGGAACTGAAGGCTCATCTCGTTCAGCCGAAGGTTGCGCATATTTCTTTTGAGGCTTCCAAAGTCATTTTTTTAGGACTCCCTTCGAAGATGTTTATATCTTTTGCTTTATAGTAAAGGGACGTAATGTATGGAACGATTATCTTATTTTGTTGTTCAAGTTGTAAGTACGTACGACACCATTTACTTAATTGTTTGATAACATATATACGTATCAAATATGATTATAAATAAAAAGAGTTATTTTCTTCTTTATCATGTTCTTATTCAATTTCGCTTAACTTTGTTGCACACAATTACGCATTGTACATGAGCAACTTAGGCTTGTACGACATCATGCTCGATGACTACTTATCAATTCGATAAAAATAGGACGTGACCTTTTGGTATCAGAGCACGACTTTACTTCACTTCCTTGGGTCTATTCCTTGTTTGAACTCTTGATTTCATGTTGGAAAATAAGATACTTCAATACAGTAAGTCCATAATATTTTATACTAACATGATTTACTTTTTCACATAAATGACAGAAAGGATTAGGCCCATCAGATCCAGTAGAAAGAATAATGCGTATGTTGGAAGCGCAAGAGCAGAAGGATGAGGCCCAACAAAAGTGAGCTGAAGATCGAGCCAAAGAATGAGAAATAAGTTCAGGAATCGGTTCAAAGTCCAATTTTAAGTGCAACAAAAGAAGATAAATATCGTATAGCATATTGTTTAGATATTAGCGTCCAATCACTCTACGACAATGGTCATTGCAACTAAGTCGATTGAAGTGGAAGCGGTGGAGCCCTATCCCGCAAAGGAGAGAAGTTTCACCTTCAACATATCAGACAGAGTTCAAGAAGGTGTGCAACACATCGTTCATGGGGGACCAAAAATATTTTCGTGGGATTAGATTGGCTGATAAAGTTAGAGAGAAACTTTGAGTTGTTAGTCATAGATGAGTCAAAGAGAGTCGTATGCACTCAATTTCAACTCTGTTTGAATCCACACGACTAGTGGAATGTGCACAAGTGGTCTATCTTGAGTGATGACAAGAATGTGAAGATCACTTGGAATTTGAAGATGAGTTCCTTCCTCCAGCAATTCATCACCGAAAAGAGAACAAATTTGTACACCAAAAATAAGGAAGCATGACCGTGTGAAAGTATGCAACTGAGTTCAAAGGCTTCGCCAAGTTTGCTAGACCACATATACCAGATGCTGCAAGTCGAGCTCGAAGATTTGAAGAGGGTTTGCAGCCTGTCATTCAAGCCCATGTCGTGGTTCCACAATACCAGACGATAAGGGAGTCACTCAACCATGCCCTCTCCCTAGAGCCTCAATACCATCTAGCTGCTTCCGGTACTGTATGGAATTACAACCGCAAGTGCCCTAGTATCTCAGGAAGACAACGAGCATAAGCGTCCAAACAACGACGATAATACAGGGAGCAACCAAGGGCGTCATTGTAACAAGTGCAACTATCGTGGACATCAGGCTAGAGACTATTTAGTTCCGGATGGGGAATGCTTCAAATGTGGTCGCATGGGCCACCTAGCATGTAACTACCTAGGCGGATGACTAAATCAACATCTACCGTAATATCATCACCAGTAGAATCATGTGCAGACAACATGGGCTAACCAAACCGCACCATAGAATGCTCAAGGCCAAGTCTTTTCTCTAACTTGGGAGAATGCACTCGCCTCAAATCACTACCAGAATAAGTCAAATTAGCGACGTCTAAAAACGTCGCTAACAATATTTAGCGACGTAATTAGCGATGTTTCAATGAAGTTGCCTTTAAGCTAGTCGTTGATCGAAAAAATATCGTAAAACGTCGCTATAGCGACATTTTCTAGGGACGTATCTGCGTCGCTATATTAGCAACGTTTAGCGTCGCAACGTCGCTAACTTAGCGACGTATTGTGTGTCGCTATATGTCGCTAATTTTTTTTAATTAGCGATATTTTGCAACACATTTAGCGACGTTATATTTGTAGTGCCCTGCTACGCGTAGGCACTATGTATAAGTGATATCGCCTTGCTTGCTCGAACGAAAGTCTTCTCGGAGAGTTCCCGATCGATTGATCAATGTGAGTGGGCAGAACTGTATTCTCTGATTCTTGCACGACTTAATAATGAATCTGAGTTTTTGAATGATTGTTTGCTTAAGAAGATTGTTTCATAAGAAGAATGATAGAAATTGACTCTGCTTGCTTAATAAAAGAATTTGTATAGCTTGTTATTGAAACAAAACTGCTGCCTAACTAGAGAATATGTATGCTTGTCAGAAATGAGATAGAACTATTGCCATGCTAAGAGAAAGATAGAAATATTGCATGCTTAGAAACACCGACATAACTATCGAATGAACCCTTGCTATGCTAAGAAAGATAAGTAAATGAATCGCTTGAATATGTCCCTTTGTAATATGCTAAGAAGAGATAGTTATTGCATGTTAGATATGAATCAATCGTGCTTGCCATTATATGTTTTGTTTGTCTATTTTTTATATCAAACTGCTATAAGTGAAAATGTGTGAATGCAGTGACTAATAGTGCGCCCTGAGGATACGGCTCGCAAGGGTCTAGTGGGTGTGCTATTAGATATGTGAAAGATGTGCTTCGTTTGATAAAATGTGCTTTATTTGATAAGATGTGTTCTGCTAAGACCGTATATGTTTTGCTTGATCATTGTTTTGCTTAAATTGTGTGTTCATATCATTGCATTGGTCTCGGATAACTTGTGCACAAGGTCTTGTCTCTAGAACGATTCCTGGGGCACTGGGAATCGCTCGGTCCGGAAGAGATTTTTGGATCGCCCTGAGGGTACGGCTCGCAAGAGTCTAGTGGGGCGATATGTCTATTAGTGTTGTGCGAAACCCATGATGTCACAGCTGCTTGCACTCGGGTGTGTTGGTGAAGAGCTGAACCTTGAGTCACAGCTGCCGACACCCATGCGTGCTAGTGAAAAGCTGAACCTTGGGCAACCGTTGCTAATCATGGGGCTACCCATGGACCATCATATAAGTTAGGGCGCATGCTAGGTTTACCTTCTTGCATACCTAACACTTGATGCCTAGATTGATAATGAGTTATGAATGTGCAAATTGTAGCTAACTTGTGTGTCTGCTACAGGGATAACCGTTCGGCAATGGGGTAAGATACATAAGTGTGTATACTTATAGCTTGCTCATTCATTTTGTCTGCATCGTTAAGTTTATCATTTAGTGCTTCATATATTTGCATCGGTCAGACAATAACTATTAGTGTAGAGCTGAACCTTGGTCACAGCTGCTAATAGGATCAGAATGTGAGTCATTGGATAGCTGGATTACCGCTGCCGATCCTGAGTTTCTCGAGGACCGAAATCATATAGATAGTTCTGCTTGTATGTTTAAAAATATGATTGTCCACTAAATGTTTGCTTTGATTTGTGATGATCAGTCCACTATAGAGCTTTGCCCCAAAGAGTTAGATTTTGGATGCACAATACATGCTGCGCACTGCATGATAGAGCACTGTCCCGATTATATGCTTATGGTTTGAATATGCAAAACTGTTTCCAAACTATGTTTTCAAAAGATGTAATCTGACTATAATCCTGAACTGCATGAAATAAACTTAGGTAAAAGTAGAAAGATCACTAGTAATGTAATATTTTGCCACATGATTACTTAGTATGGGTTTCAGGGGGTGTAGCTTTTGTTCAGTTGTTTATACTCACCAGTACTTATAAAAGTGCTGACCCACCAACAGTTTGCTTGTTCTCAGGTGATGGATCGTCCGAGGAAGCGATAGCCATACCTCATCCCAAAGAACCGGAAATCTGGAGTCAATGCCGTGAGCCGTATCGAGTTTGAGCTGCTTTTATATAGAGGAACATAATGTATGGAACGGTGTCATTATAATCGAGAGAAAGAGTGCTTGAGCGAATTATAACCTCGGCCATGCGCCGCTTGTAATGCTTTCGTTTATCAATAAAGAGCCTGTTTTCATATGCCATTGTATTTTTTACTTTTCTGCAATATGTGTGTCGCTGCTTCAGTATTGAATAGCTTACTTGCCCTTATAACAAAGCTTTGGCCTTGTGCAAGCGCATTTTAGGCTTGCACGGCATCACGCCTGTGCAAGGATGATCAGTTCCGTAGGGACTAAAGTGAGGACGAACGGCCCTGCTGGACCAGGGCGTGACAATATTGACCTGGCAAATACTGCCATGTCAGCAATTTAGCGACATTCAGTGAAGTATTTAGCGATATTCAGTGACGTACTTAGCGACGTATTTAGTGATAATCAGCGATGTACTTAGAGACGTATTTAGCGACGCATATAAATGTCACTAAACGTCGCTAAAGTTGCAGTAAAAAAATAAAAAATGAATATAGAATGGTTTCCAAACTAATCTTCTTGTAGTTTATGAATTCATAATTTATATAAATAGACCCGGAGCAACCTGTAGCGCCCCGTTCTCCCGGTGCGGAGAGCGCGGCTAAGAAATACAAGATGGTATCGTTCGATCGGGATAGATTGAAACAAGAACTCGTCCTCGTTATGGATTTGCTTCTTCGAAATCGATTCCCATATTCAGTGGACCGTGCCCCCGGGATCGACTTAGCGTCAGAGTCAGGAGGGACCTCTCCGTTGTTATCTTTGTTGCCTCAGATTTCAATGTCGCTTGTTGCTTTTGTGGTTTGAGTTGGTTTTCAGATTTGCTTAATTTTTCTTGAACGGTTTTGATGGATTTCATTGTTTTCGTTCATTGAACTGCACTTCAATTCCGAGATTGGGAAGAGTGGAAGAGGTATTGATCGAGTTGTTCGTGATGTAGGTGAACGAGCAGTAGGCGGCTTACGAGCGGAGTCTTGAAGCGCCTCTTTCCTTCTTGTCATGCCCCAGTCCCAAAATACGTAGGACCAGGAATACGTGACACGCCAGCTACGCATTCGACCAGAATCTGGTCTGACTCGAATACGTATAAGGTATAATATAAAGGGCACAATCTAGATATCCCATAAATGTAAACCTCTAAGTCTCAATCCACAATGTACAAAAGTATACAAGAAAGAGCTATATGTGCTAAAGTCGGCCGCCCAATAACACACTAACTCGAATAGACCCGAGAAGAAGTATGAGTCTATAAAAACTAGGCTACAACAGCAGATGAATAACCAATATAAAATAACCATAATGCCGGTAGATAAGATGTGAGTACCCGGTACCATGCCCGCAAGATATGCAACTCCAACAGCAACTCCAAATGCTCCGTAATCACCTATGCTGCAAAACTGGCAGGGAACCAGGTCCTCAGAGGGACGTAACAAGGTACAAAAATACAACAATGCCAAGTAAACAAAAAAAATATAAGTGCAACGACAGGGTATTCTATCATAACCAAACAAGTATGACACAGTTTAAAGACAATGTTCGACGCGTGGGCTGTCCAAAATAAAACCGTAGCTTCGGACACGAAAACATAAGGCACGTACCGCAGCTCCGGACAATGAGTCACATGGGTGGTACAACTACTCTAGATACAGGATCACTACAGAAATAGTATATATACATATATAAGCGTGTGCATAGGAGCCCAAACGTCTAGTAATTGTCTTTCCCTTCCGAAGCGGTCAACGATTGTGCGTTGAACCTGAACCTCTAGATACAGTCTCGACACACAGAAATAACTCAACAGACGTGACCCTAAGGTCATCCCAGTCTCTGGTCATGATGTCAGTATCATGATACAGGAATCTGGCATGATCACAGTGTATGAGTGTGTCCTGGGGTGTCGATATACTCAGGTACGTACATCGAGGTGCTACGAAGCATCTATCAATTATTCTGAGACGTTACGACCAACGTCAGCACCCGGTTGTGATCCGGACGTGAAGTATCGAACATCAACATAATTACGTCCATAAAGTACATAAAGAAATAATAGATATCTGTAATCTGAGATACAGGGTGGCAAGGTACACTTGTCTGCGTGCGGCTGCTGATGACGGGGTCCCGGTACCGCGTCCAAGCCCTCAGGTCCCGCAGTACCTAGAGATGAGATACAAACCAATAATCAATAATCTATTCCACATCAAACAGGAATGCGACACACATCTACACCTAAACTTAGTCTCAAACTCAAATAGTTAACTACCAATTTCACAGTCCTCAATCTCTGATCCTTGATCTGATATAATACCTATCTCAATCAATCACCTGTATAATATTATCAGACCCAATCCTCAATCTTACCATATTTATCACGTGGTTTAGTAGTTCAGGTATGCTCACTCCTCGACAGTAATTACTTATTAAATATTAGGTCTTCCTCAACCATCATTTTCATTTCACCCAAAATCACTGCTCATCCATACAAATTATAATGCACATAAATCAATATGTTAAACCATAAATCTCAATGTCTATCATTCAAATCCATTTTATAAACTTATGAAGAATAATCCCTAAACTCACCTCCATAATTTAATCCTCATTAATTTGTTTAGCATTTCCCACCATGTAATATATCCCGAACATTTATTAAAAATTAAAACCTAAACCTTCAATAAAATCCTTTATCATTTTATAATTTATTTGCAAACACTAAACCTAAACCTTCAATGCAAAATATTTAAAATCATTTTAATCCATGTAAATAATAAATCATTTATAAACCTTAATTAATTGATCTAACATTTTTTCAACCATGTGTAATATTCATAACATCTAGTTAAATCAAGCCATAAACTCCCATGCAATTAAACAACTCTAACATAAACCCTAAACCAATATTAAACCCTAATCTATTATTGTTAACACATGCTCAATTTATACTACACCACATTATCACAACCATTAGAAACATAAACCTAGCTAATGTACACGAAACCATATATATCAATAACCCTAACTAAATATATTACAATATATATCAATATAGAGAGGGGGGAGAGGTATTTCACCTTGGCGTGGGGGCTGCTGGCCGGAGAACCACCTTTGGTCGGAGGGGAGGAACGGGGATGGCTAGAAGTGGTGGTTCGTGGGGTCGACTGGGATGTGGCCAGGGTGTTTGGGATCGACGGGGCGGACGGGGAGCCGCACAGTCGCTGCGGGGGTGCTGCACAGGCTGTGGTGGTGATGGTGAAGCCTGTGGTGGTGGTGGTGGTGGTGATGGTGGTGGACAGAGGAGGTCGGATGAGGGGAAGTAGGCCGGAGCAATGGGAGGAGTAGGCCGGATGAGGGAGGCTGCACAGTGGAGTCGGGGTGGTTGCAGACCTGAGCGGCGCTGGGGGAGCTCGAACTGCTGCAGCCAGTCGGTCGGCGTCGGGTGCAGTCGTAGGCGGGGCAGGGGGAGCGGCACAGTATCGCCGGAGTCGGGTGCGGTGCACAGCCGGATTGATACGGTCGGCCGGATCGGAGACTGCACAGGCAGGATTTGGTTCGGTCGGCCGGACCGGAAAGTTTCTTTCCAGGAAGAAGAAATGAAGAAGAAGAAGAAATAAAGAAGAAGGAATTTGTATGGAGAATAATATAGAGGAGGGAGGAGAGAGAGAGGGGGAGTGTGGTTCCCAATGTCTAGGGATTAGGGGCATCTTGGGAGTTGTGAGGGTGATGGTGATGTTTTATAGGGAGGTGTGTGAGTGATGTGTGGTGGGGATGCTCTCATTTAAATTAGAGGACTAGAATTTCACATGGAGGAGTGGGTTTCTCCATGCAAAGGAAAGGGAAAATAATGTTGACTAGGTCAAAGAATGGTAAGCTCTCCATTTAGTCATGACCAATAGGGTAATGACACCTAAATTAATAAATTGCAACTAAGCCCCTTAAATTCGGAAAATTGCACGAACACATGAAATGATGCAAAAATTATGAGAAAAATGGAGTTTGGTGATTTGCATGGTGAGGGGGTGTTGGATGTTAGGCATGGGTTTAATTAAATGGGCATTAAAATTAATTTGGGGATTAAAATATGATTAGACAATATCCCTGATTTAAATAGAATTAAAGTGTCCCGCGCTTTTAAATTAAATGGGGGCACTTGGGGTCAAAATTTGGTAATGACACAAAGGTCAAAAATGGTGGGGGCTTGGAGTCAGTCTTGGACCCTTTAGTTGGTCCGGCTCAACAGGTTAAGTTGGTATCTCAAAATTGAGGGTAACGACACGGGTGTCCGACACAGAATTAAATATAGATTTTTGGATACGGGAAGTTGTGCGCTTAATTTAAGGCACAACGGATTAATTTTCAGAAAAGTCCAGTGCCTAAATTGGTGAGTCAAGTCAGAAGTATAATAGTCCGATGAAATTTATGGGCTGATATTGGGCTCCGAATAATTTAGCAATGATAGGGCGCGCCAAGGGTTTAATTAAATTAAAATAACAGACAACTCTACTCTAAACCTCAATATCTGCTGCTAATACAAATTTTTCCAAATTTCAACCTGACTATCTATAGAATTAATCGAGGGGGTTTACATTCTTCCCAACTTAGAAAAATTTTGTCCCCGAAATTTAAAGTAAAGCACGATAATAGCTAAGAGAATTTTAAAACAACTAGTAATCAATTGCCGTACGTAAATTCGTACCTTGCTCCTCAAATAAGTATGGGAACCGCTGCCGAATAGAATTCTTGCGCTCCCATGTAGACTCACCTGGTGAATGGTGCTTCCATGCAACACTGACCAGTCGAATAGTCTGCCCTCTCAAAGTCTTCTCGCTGTGATCGAGGATCTCAACTGGCTGCTCTACGTAAGATAGGCTGGGCCCGACTGTAATCTCTGAATGATCAAGCACGTGGCTAGGGTCTGCGACATATCTCCTCAGCTGCAATACATAAAATACGTCATGCACTCCCTCTAATGATGGAGGCAATGCAAGACGGTATGCCACTTCGCCAACTCGTTCCAAGATGTCAAAAGGCCCGATGTACCTCGGACTCAGCTTGCCTCTGCCTCCGAATCTGATGGTACCACGAGTAGGTAATATCCTCAAAAATACATGGTCACCCTCCTTGAACTCCAATGATCTGCGGTGCGCATCCGTCCAATGTTTCTGTCTGTCCTATGCTGCACGCAGGTGGCTCTGAATCTACTTGACCTTCTCCACTGTTCGTGTCACCAACTCTAGACCAAGTATCTGACGCTCTCCTACGTCACTCCAACAAACTGGCGACCTACATTTCCTGCCATACAGTGCCTCATAAGGTGTCATCTGTATGCTAGCCTGGTAACTATTATTGTAGAAGAATTCTACCAAGTGTAGGTGATCCTCCCAAGATCCTCCAAAATCAATCATGCAAGATCTCAACATATACTCTAATATCTGTATCATGCGCTCTGACTGGCCATCAGTCTGTGGATGATATGCAGTGCTGAACATGAGACGAGTTCCTAGACTCTCCTGTATACTCCGCCAAAAATGTGACATGAACCTGGAATCACGATCTGATACAATGCTGACACGCACTCCATATAATCGTACTATCTGCCTCATGTACATGTCAGCCAATATCTTTGTGGTCTGCCCAACTCTGAAGGGCAAGAATGTGCCTACTTGGTGAGTCTGTCTATGACCACCCAAACGGTATCCTTCCTGCTAGGGCTTCACGAAAATCCTATGACGAAGTCCATGGTAATATGTTCCCATTTTTACTCGAAAATGGGAAGCAGCTGCAATAGTCCTGCAGTTCTCTGTTATTCAGCCTTGTCTTGCTGACATACCAAGCATCTTGCCACGAATCTCGCAATCTCTCTTTTCATCCCTTGCTACCAGCAATGTTGCCTCAAATCTCGGTACATCTTCGTACCCCCGGGATGAATAGAATAATCGAACTATGAGCCTCGGTCATCACTCTTGGCGTAGCTCGCCACTCAGAACGTATAGGCGATCTCCATACCTCAATGTTCCGGCCTCTGTCCTTTCTCGCAGTCGTCTAAATCTCGTATCTGCAGGCAAGGCTGCCTTGATCCTCTCAATAATTGTGGACTGAACCTCGAGACTGGCCATCTGTCCATCCATGCCTGGCAATACAATCTCAATCCTGGGTTTCTAAAAATCCTCTAACAACTGGCGATGAGTCGTAAACTATATTCGCCTTGCCAGGGTGGCACTGCAACTCGATATTATAATCTATCATAAATTCTAGCCCGCCTCTGTCCCATGTTGAGCTCCTTCTGCGTGTAGACATACTTCAGACTTTTGTGATCTATATAAATCTCAACACGTTCTCCATAAAGGTAGTGTCGCCATAGCTTTTAGTGCAATCATCACTGCAGCTAGCTCCAAGTCGTGCGTCGGATAGTTCTTCTCATGAACTCTCAGCTGTCTCGATGCGTAGGCTATTACCTTGCCGTGTTGCATCAGTACACATCCCAATCCGCTCCCAGACGCATCACTGTATACTACAAATCCTCCTGATCCTGAAGGTAGTGTCAAAATTGGTGCCGATGTCAGACACTTCTTCAGCTCATCGAAAGCCGTCTGACACTCGTCGGTCCAGATAAACTCCTCGCCCTTACGCGTCAGTCGCGTCATAGGCGCAATAATCCTCGAGAATTTTCTACGAACCTCCGATAATATCCGACAAGTCCGATGAAGCCCCTAGTCTCTGTAACAGGTGCAGGGGTTGGCCATGTCTCAACTGCAACTATCATGCTCCTTCTGGCTCTTAGAATATACCACGATATCATCGATAACTACCACCACGAAGTTATCTAAGTACTGGTGGAAAATATTGTTCCTCAAGCTCATAAATACTGCTGGCGCGTTGGTCAAACCAAACGGTCATGACTAGAAACTCATAGAGCCCATACTTCGTCCGAAAAGCCGCCTTCGGAACGTCCTCTCTCCGTACCTTGATCTGATGATAACGTGATCTGAGATTGATCTTTGAGAATACACTTAGCTGATCCAAATAAATTATCGATGTGCGGCAATGGGTACTTGTTCTTTATTGTTACTGTATTAAACCCTGTAATCGATACACAAACATACCGTCCCTGAAATCAATACGCAAACGTACCGTCTCGTCCTTCTTCGCCACCATACGATGGGTACTCTCCATGGAGAAACACTAGCCCGACTGAAACCCTTGTCTAAGAGATCCTCTACTATGGACCTTCAACTCAGCCAACTCTATCGGTGCTAGTCTGAAGACGGGAAAATAACTGGCTCGGCTCTTGGAGTCAACTCTGTAATAAACTCTTTCTGTCAGGTGGCAGGCCTAAAAGATTCTCTAGAAACACATCCTCAAACCCTGATCTAATATAGTGGTACACTGGTTCACCTCCTGCGTTGTATACCTCTAAGATAGATGGGCACCATGCTCCCAGGCTCTCTGAAGAAACTCAAACTCAGGGTAATCCGGTGGTCTAAGGATGACACAACCACGATGGCAATCAAGCTGTCACGACCCGATTCTGTGGAATCGTTGGGGCGTCCCCCGAATCGTGATGCCGTGTGGGCCTGGGGTTGCGCCCGCACAAGGCTAAAGTATATTGCATAACGAGCACATATTCAGAGTACGCAGATAAATTGAAACAAATATTTGAAACATGGAAAAGTTCTCTTTATTGATAATGAACATCTATTACAAACTCTTGAACGAGTCAGCTAATTTGCCGCACGGGCTTACAAAAGTGTTGATTCAAAATGAGATAGCAGTCATGTACATTATATCCATTTACTAAACTTCAAAATGATATAGACCTCCGGGCTGGAGGACGGCTTTGCCACGGAGCTGCATTGTGTATTAAGAGTTGCAGGCTCCTGCTTTAAAATGCTTCAAGGACGGCGCGATCAGGATGCGCCTACAGCTGGACTGGATTTGAGAAGACGACTTTGGCACCTCGCTCGGTTCGCCTTAGTGTGGAAAACCTGTTTCAACGAGGGTCAGCATGTCGAAACATACTGGTGAAGGCGAGCTAACCGAACTATACCAATTAACATATTATTTTAATGAAGCATGCATATAATTGTGGGTTTCTATCTTGCCTTAGTTTATTTACAAGCAACAGTATATATATAAAATACTAAAATGAACTTGCCACCGTTCGGTGGATTTTACCTGTCCGTCTGAACTCACTACTGACCGACTTCTTTGTGGTCTGACCTACAGTGACCTGCACAATACTTACCATGCCTTCCCTGCCACGAAAACACAAGTTAGTTTGTAACAGGTTTAAATATACACGAGGATCACTGGCATGATTGCCATAATGGACGTAGTCGAGGACAAGGATAGCATGCTACGAGAGTACACGATTGCGCTGCAAGCTATCCTGTCCCGAACACGACGACTACACACGAGTTTCGCCCGGATCGGATCGGTGCCAGTGCCCCAGCGATCGTCCGCAGAACTAATACCTTGTGCACAAGTTGTCCATGATCGAACACGATTAACAAGTTAATAATTCATGCATTTGAGGCAATACGAGTACAAGAACACGAGTACACGACAAGCAGTATTGCATGATTCATTTTGCATAGCCTCCCTGAACAATTATGCATATACAAGATGTGATCTATACTTAGCACGGTTTATAGAACATTTGCAATGAGCTAGCATACGATAAGATAACAGTTCACAAGTTTGATTGACAAGCAATATAATCCAAGCCTATTTTCTTTTTATCTTGGTATCTTTTATTATTACTTGGTATCGTCTGATCGGGGCAAACAAGGATGCAAGATTAATAGTTGTGAAGACTGGAAGCAGGGCTAGCTAATCGGGTTGGTAGCCACTCACTTGGATTGTTGGAAGGGAGAAGGAAAGAGGCGCTTCACGACTCCGCTCGTAAGCTGCCTACTGCTCGTTCACCTGCATCACGAACAGCTCGATCAATATTTCTTTCTCTCTTTCCAATCTCGGAATTGAAGTGGAGTTCAATGAACGAAAATAATGAAATCATCGAAACCGTTCAAGGAAAATAAGCAAATTCTAAAACCAACTCAAAGCACGAAAGCACCAAGCGACATCGAAATCCGAGGCAATAAAAGATAGCAGCGGAGAGGTCCCTCCTGACTCTGCCGCTAAGTCAATTTTGGGGGCACGGTCCACTGAATATGGGAATCGATTCCGAAGAAACAAATCCATAACGAGGACGAGTTCTTGTTTCAATCTATCCCGATCGAACGATACCATTTGTGTTTCTTAGCCGCGCTGTCCGTACCGGGAGAACGGGGCGCTACACAAGCATTGCGTGGTATTGGCTCAACCAATCTATGTCTAGGATAATGTCATAGTCTAGACTTTAACCTTAAGATAAATTCTCCTGTTCTATTTTCAACGTCAATCCCCAAAGAAAATGTTTTCTTGCCTAATGTATAATTTCTCTTCTCCTCAAGGTTTTCCCTAAAATTTTATTCCTCGAATTTCTTCTTTTCGTTATTCATCTCTCCATGTCACAAGTACAATAATGGTATCACTCAAGCACATACTAGAATTCTCGGAATTCAATCATTATCTTCCAAGTGAGATCCTAAAATTTTATCTCCTCTAGCTCATAATCATCGTTCCTAGCATTGTTATCATATACAACCACTGGTTTCCATCATCAGGCTATGCATTTCCATAAATTATTCTAGGTTATTATCAATAATCCTTCCAGCTCTCAGTACTTCCAAGATCACTGCTATCTCAAGCACGGGTAGGGTACTACTGGGTCCAACTCTCTTGCCAACCTTCCACACTAGTTCTAGAATCCAAAGAACCCATCAATTTATCCTGATAAGGTAACAATCTTCTCAGAGAAAGGTATATGAATTCTGTCTTCTTCCGTCTAGTCTTCAATCTTCTTCTGGAGGTAAATCATCAGTCACAAGCATTCGTCTTCCTGAACAATAGGGGACAAGAAACAAGGATAGCGATATTGACAAAGATTGAACGAATGCAAATTGGAAGTCCAAGGGCGATAATTACATACAAAGAGTTTTTAAAATCGATTATAGATTGAGATCCTATTCAACAATCATAATATCTATTCCTAATTTGCAGGCTCGCTTAGCACAGTCAGGTGAACAAGACGATTTAAATCTGACCTGTATGGGCTACCACAAAAATATATCACGTCCCAGTCCCAAAATACGTAGGACCAGGAATACGTGACACGCCAGCTACGCATTCGACCAGACTCTAGTCTGACTCGAATACGTATAAGCTGTAATATAAAGGGCACAATCTAGATATCCCATAAATGTAAACCTCTAAGTCTCAATCCACAATGTACAAAAAGTATACAAGAAAGAGCTATATGTGCTAAAGTCGGCCGCCCAATAACACACTAACTCGAATAGACCCGAGAAGAAGTATGAGTCTATAAAAATTAGGCTACAACAGCAGATGAATAATCAATATAAAATAACCATAATATCGGTAGATAAGATGTGAGTACCTGGTACCATGCCCGCAAGACATGCAACTCCAACAGCAACTCCAAATGCTCCGTAATCACCTATGCTGCAAAACTGGCAGGGAACCAGGTCCTCAGAGGGACGTAACAAGGTACAAAAATACAACAATGCTAAGTAAACAGAAAAAATACAAGTGCAACGACAGGGTATTCTATCATAACCAAACAAGTATGACACAGTTTAAAGACAATGTTCGACGCGTGGGCTGTCCAAAATAAAATCGTAGCTCCAGACACGGAAACAAACGACACGTACTACAGCTCCGGACAAGGAGTCACACGGGTGGTACAACTACTCTAGATACAGGATCACTACAGAAATAGTATAATACATATATAAGCACGTGCAGAGGAGCCCAAATGTCTAGTAACTGTCTTCCCCTTCCCAAGCGGTCAACGATTGTGCGCTGAACCTGAACCTCTAGCTACAGTCTCGACACACAAAAATAACTCAATAAACGTGACCCTAAGGTCATCCCAGTCTCTGTTCATGATGTCAGTATCAGGATACAGGAATCTGGCACGATCACAGTGTATGAGTGTGTCCTGGGGTATCGATATACTCAGGTACGTACATCGAGGTGCTACGAAGCATCTATCAATTATTCTAAGACGTTATGACGAACGTCAGCACCCGGTTGTGATCCGGATGCGAAGTATCGAACGTCAACATAATTACGTGCATAAAGTACATAAAGAAACAACAGATATCTATAATCTGAGATACAGGGTGGCAAGGTACACTTGCCTGCGTGCGGCTGCTGATGACAGGGTCCCGGTACCGCGTCCAAGCCCTCAGGTCCTGAAGTACCTAGAGATGAGATACAAACCAATAATCAATAATATATTCCACGTCAAATAGGGATGCGATACACATCTACACCTAAACTTTGTCTCAAACTCAAATAGTTAACTACCAATTTCACAGTCCTCAATCTCTGATCCTTGATCCGATATAATACCTATCTCAATCAATCACCTGTATAATATTATCAGACCCAATCCTCAATCTTACCATATTCATCACGTGGTTCAGTAGTTCAGGTATGCTCACTCCTCGACAGTAATTACTTATTAAATATTAGGTCTTCCTCAACCATCATTTTCATTTCACCCAAAATCACTGCTCATCCATACAAATTATCATGCACATAAATCAATATATTAAACCCTAAATCTCAATGTCTATCATTCAAATCTATTTTATAAACCTATGAAGACCAATCCCTAAACTCACCTTCACAATTTAATCCTCATTAATTTGTTTAGCATTTCCCACCATGTAATATATCCCGAACATTTATTAAAAATTAAAACCTAAACCTTCAATGAAATCCTTTATCATTTTATAATTTATTTGCAAACACTAAACCTAAACCTTCAATGCAAAATATTTAAAATCATTTTAATCCATATAAATAACAAATCATTTATAAACCTTAATTAATTGATCTAGCATTTTTCCAACCATGTGCAATATTCATAACATCTAGTTAAATCAAGCCCTAAACTCCCATGCAATTAAACAACTCTAACATAAACCCTAAACCAATATTAAACCCTAATCTCTTATTGTTAACACATGCTCAATTTATACTACACCACATTATCACAACCATTAGAAACACAAACCTAGCTAATGTACACGAAACCATATATATCAATAACCCTAACTAAACACATTATAATATATATCAATATAGAGAGGGGGGAGAGGTATTTCACCTTGGCGTGGGGGCTACTGGCCTGAGAACCACCTTTGGTCGGAGGGGAGGAACGGGGATGGCTGGAAGTGGTGGTTCGTGGGGTCGACTGGGATGTGGCCGGGGTGTTTGGGATCAACGGGGAGGACGGGGAGCCGCACAGTCGCTGCGGGGGTGCTGCACAGGCTGTGGTGGTTATGGTGAACCCTGTGGTGGTGGTGGTGGTGATGGTGGACAGAGGAGGTCGAATGGGGGGAAGTAGGCCGGAGCAATGGGAGGAGTAGGCCGGATGAGAGAGGTCGCACAGTGGAGTCGGGGTGGTTGCAGACCTGAGCGGCGCTGGGGGAGCTCGAACCGCTGCAGTCAGTCGGTCGGCGTCGGGTGCAGCCGTAGGCGGGGTAGGGGGAGCGGCACAGTGTCGCCGGAGTCGGGAGCGGTGCACAGCCGGATTGATACGGTCGGCCGGACCGGAGACTGCACAGGCCAGATTTGGTTCGGTCGGCCGGACCGAAATATTTCTTTCCAGGAAGAAGAAAGGAAGAAGAAGAAGAAGAAGAAATGAAGAAGAAGGAATTTGTATGGAAAATAATATGGAGGAGGGAGGAGAGAGAGGGGGAGTGTGGTTCCCAATGTCTAGGGATTAGGGCCGGCTTGGGAGTTGTGAGGGTGATGGTGATATTTTATAGGGAGGTGTGTGACTGATGTGTGGTGGGGATGCTCTCATTTAAATTGGAGAGCTAGGATTTCACATGGAGGAGTGGGTTTCTCCATGCAAAGGAAGGAAAAAATAATGTTGACTAGGTCAAAGAATGGTAAGCTCCCCATTTAGTCATGACCAATATGGTGATGACACCTAAATTAATAAATTATAACTAAGCCCCTTAAATTCGAGAAATTGTACGAACACATGAAATAATGCAAAAATTATAGGGAAAATAGAGTTTGGTGATTTGCATGGTGAGGGGGTGTTGGATGTTAGGCATGGATTTAATTAAATGGGCATTGGAATTAATTTGGGGATTAAAATATGATTAGACAATATCCCCGATTTAAATAGAAATAAAGTGTCTCGCGCTTTTAAATTAAATGGGGGCACTTGGGGTCAAAATTTGGTAATGACACAAATGTCAAAAATGGTGGGGGCTTGGAGTCAGTCTTGGACCCTTTAGTTGGTCCGGCTCAACGGGTTAAGTTGGTATCTCAAAATTGAGGGTAACGACACAGGTGTCCGACACAGAATTAAATATGGATTTTTGGATACGGGAAGTTGTGCGCTTAATTTAAGGCACAACGGATTGATTTTTGTGTGACAAAAAAGTCCAGTGCCTAAATTGGCGAGTCAAGTCAGAAGTACAATAGTCCGATAAAATTTATAGGCTAATATTGGGCTCCGAATAATTTAGCAATGAAAGGACGCGCCAAGGGTTTAATTAAATTAAAATAACAGACAACTCTACTCTAAACCTCAACATCTGTTGCTAATCCAAAATTTTCCAAATCCAAACCTCTATCTATAGAATTAATCGAGGGGGTTTACATTCTTCCCAACTTAGAAAAATTTTGTCTCCGAAATTAAAAGTAAAGCACGATAATAGCTAAGAGAATTTTAAAACAACTAGTAATCAATTGTCGTACGTAAATTCGTACCTTGCTCCTCAAATAATTACGGGAACCGCTACCGAATAGAATCCTCGCGCTCCCATGTAGACTCGCCTGGTGAATGGTGCTTCCATGCAACTCTGACCAGTCGAATAGTCTGCCCTCTCAAAGTCTTCTCGCTGTGATCGAGGATCTCAACTGACTGCTCTACGTAAGATAGGCTGGGCCCGACTGTAATCTCCGAATGAGCAAGCACGTGGCTAGGGTCTGCGACATATCTCCTCAGCTGCGATACGTGAAATAAGTCATGCACTCCCTCTAATGATGGAGGCAATGTAAGACGGTATGCCACTTCGCCAACTCGTTCCAAGATATCAAAAGGCCCGATGTACCTCGGACTCAGCTTGCCTCTGCCTCCGAATCTGATGGTACCACGAGTAGGCGATATCCTCAAAAATATATGGTCACCCTCCTTGAACTCCAATGATCTGTGATGTGTATCTGCCCAATGTTTTTGTCTGTCCTGTGCTGCACGCAGGTGGCTCTGAATCTGCTTGACCTTCTCCACTGTTCGTGTCACCAACTCTGGACCAAGTATCTGACGCTCTCCACGTCACTCCAACAAACTGACGACCTACATTTCCTGCCGTACAGTGCCTCATAAGGTGCCATCTGTATGCTAGCCTGGTAAATGTTATTGTAGGAGAATTCCACCAAGTGTAGGTGGTCCTCCCAAGATCCTCCAAAATCAATCATGCACGCTCTCAACATATCCTCTAATATCTGTATCGTGCGCTCTGACTGGCCATCAGTCTGTGGATGATATGCAGTGCTGAACTTGAGACGAGTTCCTAGACTCTTCTGCATACTCTGCCAAAATTATGACGTGAATCTGGAATCACGATCCGATACAATGCTGACAGGCACTCCATGTAGTCGTACTATCTGCCTCATATACATGTCAGCCAATATCTCCGTGGTCTACCCAACTCTGAAAGGCAAGAATGTGCCTACTTGGTGAGTCTGTCTATGACCACCCAAACGGTATCCTTCCTGCTAGGGCTTCACGAAAATCCTATGATGAAGTCCATGGTAATATGTTCCCACTTCCACTCGGGAATGGGAAGCAGCTGCAATAGTCCTGCAGTTCTCTGTTATTCAGCCTTGTCTTGCTGACATACCAAGCATCTTGCCACGAATCTCACAATCTCTCTCTTCATCCCTTGCTACCAGTAATGTTGCCTCAAATCTTGGTATATCTTCGTACCCCCAGGATGAATAGAATAATCGAGCTATGAGCCTCGGTCATCACTCTTGGCGTAGCTCGCCACTCAGAATGTATAGGCGATCTCCATACCTCAATGTTCCGGCCTCTGTCCTTTCTCGCAGTCGTCTAAATCTCGTATCTGTAGGCAAGGCTGCCTTGATTCTCTCAATAATTGTGGACGACCTCGAGACTAGCCATCTGTCCATCCATGCCTAGCAATACAATCTCAATCCTGAGTTCCTAAAAATCCTCTAACAACTGGCGATGAGTCGTAAACTATATTCGCCTTGCCAGGGTAGCACTGCAACTCGATATTATAATCTATCATAAATTCTAGCCCGCCTCTGTCCCATGTTGAGCTCCTTCTGCGTGTAGACATACTTCAGACTTTTGTGATCTGTATAAATCTTAACACTTTCTCCATAAAGGTAGTGTCGCCATAGCTTTTAGTGCAATCATCACTGCAGCTAGCTCCAAGACGTGCGTCGGATAGTTCTTCTTATGAACTCTTAGTTGTCTCGAAGCGTAGGATATCACCTTGCCGTGTTGCATCAGTACACATCCCAATCCGCTCCCAGACGCATCACTGTATACTATAAATCCTTCTGATCCTGAAGGTAGTGTCAAAATCGGTGCTGATGTCAGACGCTTCTTCATCTCATCGAAAGCCGCTTGACACTCGTCGATCCAGATAAACTCCTCGCCCTTATACGTCAGTCGCGTCATAGGCACAACAATCCTCGAAAATTTTCTACAAACCTCCGATAATATTCGGCAAGTCCGATAAAGCTCCTAGTCTCTGTAACAGGTGCAGGGGTTGGCCATGTCTCAACTGCAAGCTCCTCCTGGCTCTTAGAATATACCACGATATCATCGATAACTACCACCACGAACTTATCTAAGTACTGGCAAAAAATATTGTTCCTCAAGCTCATAAATACTGCACAAGGTAATAGTTCCTGCGGGCGGCTGCTAGGGCACTGGCACCGTTCCGACTCTGGACGGAACTCACATTTAGTCTCACGTACTTGGACAGGATGGTATGCGGTGCCTCACGTACTTGCACGTAGCAAACCATCTTCGTCACAGACTAGTGTCCGTTATGGCAATCAAGCCAGTGATCATTTTGTATATTGAAACCTGTTGCAAATTAACTTGTGTCTTCGTGGTAGGGAAGGCATGGTAAGTTGTGCAGGTGGTTCAGACGGTCAGGTAAAAGACACCAAACGGTGTCAAGTTTATTTCAGTAAATCATGTATATTGCTTGTCTTATAAAATAAACTAAGGCAAGAATAGAAACCCACAAAAATATGCATGCTTCATATAAACAACGTGTTGATTGGTATAGTTGGGTTTAGCTCGCCTTCACCAGTATGTTTCGACATACTGACCCTCGTTGAAACAGGTTCCCCGCACTAAGGCGAACCGAGCGAGGAGCCGAAGTCGTCTTTCCCGATCCAGTCCAGCTGTAGGCGCATCCTGATCGCGCCGCATTTTGAAGTACTGAAGGAAGGATCTAGAACCCAAGCAAGAATGCAGCTCCATGGCAAAGTCGTCCTCCAGCCCAGAGGTCCTTATCATTTTGAAGTTTAGTAAAGGTATGTAATGTACAGGACTGCTATCTCATTTTGTGTCAACACTTTTGTAAGCTCGTGCGACAAATTAGTTGACCCGTTCAAGAGTTTGTAATAGATGTTCATTATCAATAAAGAGAACTTTTCCATGTTTCAATATGTGCTTCAATTTACCTGCGTACTCTGAATATGTGCTCGTTATGCAAAATACTCTATCCTTGTGTAGGCGCAACCCCAGGCCCGCACGGCGGTCACGTCGGGGGACGCCCCTATAATTCGGCAAAATCGGGGCGTGACATAGTGGTATCAGAGCACAGCTTCAAGTTCCTTAGACTCTCGTACTGGAAAAGTTTCTTTAACGATCAATTCCTGTGCGAACTCTTGAACTCGCTAGGCCAAAATGAGATACGTTCATGCAATAAGTCCATAATACATTATGATCCTAATATAATTTACCTTCTTTTGAAGGAATGGCACCAGCGCAATCCTCAGCGCTAGCACCGGACGAAACGTAAGGCCAAGAAACTAGTTCGGACACTTCGGGAAGTTTAAGGAGCCAGCGAGCCGTGCCAAGCATCGATCCCATCCAGAAAATATTGTGGATGTTGGAGGCAAACCAACAAAGGGACGAGGCTCGCTACGAATGGGCCGAGAAGCGGGCGGAGGAGAGTCAGCTCAAGTTTTAAGACAATATAGAAGCTCGATTCTCAGTCCAACAGAAGCAGGTAGATGCCCTGCAACTGTCGTTCAGACTTTGGCTTCCAACCATTCCGCGGCAACAGCAGCGACTCCGGTGGAACAACCCGTGCTTGAAGTAGAGACGCCACAAATTCCAAGGACGAGGGACGTGACTGCCTTCGACTTTGGCCACTTCAAGAAAGTCTGCAATACCCCATTCAACGGGACTGAGGACCCAATCGTGGCTCTAGATTGGTTGGCCGAACTTGAATACCACTTCGCTCTGCTAGAGGTCCCCGAAGAGAAGCGCGTCATATGCGCGCAACTGCAGCTCCGACTCAACACGCACGATTGGTGGGACGTGCATCGACGATCTCTTCAATTTGATCATGGAGAGGAGGCGATCTCATGGGCGACTTTTTGTGCCGCATTTGAAAAGTAGTTTATACCCCCTCCAGTACGTCGTCAGATGGAGAACGAGTTCGTGCAACTGAGGCAACGCAGCATGACAGTCAAACAGTACTCCGCCGAATTCAACTGACTCTCCAAATTCGCTAGCGCCTATTTACCTGATGCAGCGAGTCGAGCTAGAAGGTTTGAAGGTGGTTTGCGCCCTGCCATCCATGCACATGTAGTCGTTCACCAGTATCACACAATGCGGGAAGTCACGAATCACGCTCTATCTCTTGAACCGCAGTATCCTCACGTTTCTACCGGTGCTGTGCATACATCCAGTCACAAACACCATAGCAATGAAGGAGAAAACACCGTTGTAAAGCGTCCCAACAACGACGGACCACAAAGAAAGAACCTATGGCAACCTTGTCACTTCTGCAAGAAGCCAGGGCACCTGGCCAACGAATGTCGTTTGAAACAAGGATTATGTCTCATCTGTGGAGATACAAACCACAGAATTCGTGACTGCCCTAAATACTCTGCTAGACATCCTCAACGTAACGTTCCCTGACGGTAGGTTCTATTCCTAAGTTTCGAGGATGAAACTTCTAATTAGTTGGGTAGGATGTAGCGCCCCATTCTCCCGGTGCGGAGAACGCGGCTAAGAAATACAAGATGGTATCGTTCGATCTGGATAGATTGAAACAAGAACTCGTCCTTGTTATGGATTTGCTTCTTCGGAATCGATTCCCATATTCTGTGGACCGTGCCCTCGGGATCGACTTAGCGGCAGAGTCAGGAGGGACCTCTCTGCTGTTATCTTTGTTGCCTCGGATTTCGATGTCGCTTGTTGCTTTTGTGCTTTGAGTTGGTTTTCGGATTTGCTTGTTTTCCTCGAACGGTTTTGATGGATTTTATTATTTTTGTTCATTGAACTGCACTTCAATTCCGAGATTAGGAAGAGTGGAAGAGGTATTGATCGAGCTGTTCGTGATGCAGGTGAACGAGCAGTAGGCGGCTTACGAGCGGAGTCTTGAAGCACCTCTTTCCTTCTCCCTTCCAACCAACTAAGTGAGTGGATACCATCCCGATTAGCTAGTCCTGCTTCCAGTCTTCACACCTAATAAATCTTGCATCCTTGTTTGCCCCGATCAGACGATACCAAGTAATAACTAAAAGATGCCAAGATAAAATGAAATAGACTTGAATTGTATTGCTTGTCAATTGAACTTGTGAACGGTTATATCTTTGCATGCTTGTTCGTTCAGAATGTTCATCATATTCATAGATACAAGTTTGAATGTATACTTCTCCTTTATATTGTACAATGTATAAAGCTATATCCTAATGCATGAATTGAACGTAGATGCAATATAAAATGAATCATGCAATACTTCTTGTCTTGTACTCATGTAGCCTCAGGGAGAATAATGTAGCCTCAGGGCGAATGATTGTTAACGTAGCCTCAGGGCGAATAATAGTTAATGTTCGATCATGGACAACTTGTGCACAAGGTAATAGTTCCTGCGGGCGGCTGCTGGGGCACTGGCACCGTTTTGACTCTGGACGAAACTCACGTTTAGTCTCACGTACTTGGACAGGATGGTATGCGGCACCTCACGTACTTGCACGTAGCAAACCATCTTCGTCACAGACTAGTGCCCATTATGGCAATCAAGCTAGTGATCATCTTGTATATTTAAACCTGTTGCAAATTAACTTGTGTCTTCGTGGCAGGGAAGGCATGGTAAGTTGTGCAGGTGGTTCAGACGGTCAGGTAAAAGACACCAAATGGTGTCAAGTTCATTTCAGTAAATTATGTATATTGCTTGTCTTGTAAAATGAACTAAGGCAAGAATAGAAACCCACAAAAATATGCATGCTTCATATAAACAACGTGTTGATTGGTATAGTTAGGTTTAGCTCTCCTTCACCAGTATGTTTCGACATACTGACCCTCGTTGAAACAGGTTCCCCGCACTAAGGCGAACCGAGCGAGGAGCCGAAGTCGTCTATCCCGATCCAGTCCAGCTGTAGGCGCATCCTGATCGCGCCGCATTTTGAAGTACTGAAGAAAGGAGCTAGAACCCAAGCAAGAATGCAGCTCTGTGGCAAAGCCGTCCTCCAGACCGGAGGTCCTTATCATTTTGAAGTTTAGTAAAGGGATTGTAATGTACAGGACTGCTATCTCATTTTGTGTCAACACTTTTGTAAGCCTATGCGGCAAATTAGCTGACTCGTTCAAGAGTTTGTAATAGATGTTCATTATCAATAAAGAGAACTTTTTCATGTTTTAATCTGTGCTTCAATTTATCTGCGTACTCTGAATATGTGCTCGTTATGCAAAATACTCTAGCCTTGTGCAGGCGCAACCTCAGGCCCGCACGGCGGTCACGCTGGGAGACGCCCCTACGATTCGGCAAAATCGGGGCGTGACACAACCCTCCGTTGAATTTTTTGGGTTAGTCGACCCCTTCGGTTGAACACTCAACACTGATAAATTAACATACATTTAATATTAATAATATAGTAAAATTTGAAGAAAATAAAATATTGGGATTATAAACCGAGTCTGAAGAAAATCTCGTCGTAAAGAATACAATAAATATCCACTCAACTGAGTGCAAGAAATAAAATCGAAAACCCTCAAAAATAAAAAATATTCATAAATGACCAAATATCTAAAACACAAACAAGCAGTAAACTATCCTAACTAGAACTACTGCGGATCTGAAGGAGGATGACCACTGGCGCACATCAGGGATAAGAACAAATCAGACTGCTCCCGTGAAATCGATACCGATGTTGATGGAGAAGGCAGTAACGTTGGTGGAGTCTGTGTCGATGAAGTCGTACCAAGAGGACGTATCTGCTCCAACTTTGTTAGTCGATGGTTGTCTGAATCCATAGTAGATAACAGCCTCGTACTACTATGAACCATTGAATCCTACATCATCGTCAGCCTCTCGCCCATGGACAGCTGTGATGCCTACAACCCCATCACGCTGCGCTCTGTCGACGCTCTAAGATCAGCTGTCATATCCCTGAGCTCCATGATGTTGTGCTCGAGCGTATCAAATTGTGCGATGAGCGTCGCATCATCCGCCTGTGGCTGGGACATGGACTGCTCCTCCATTCTTCGCAGCAACTCATCACGGAGAGACGCAATCTGACGGTCAACGGTCTCCTGGACTCGGACCGATGCCTGCGAGGGCTGTAGGGAATGTGCACTTGTCGTGGAGGCCCGAGATGACTGTGTCGCAACAAGGGCGCCATAGGATCCCATACCGTAGTACGTACCCCTCTGGAGACCACCAGCGGAGGTCATCCATAGCTCGTCCGCCGATGGAGCTGGAGAGGGCTGCGAGAAAGTACCAGCCTCTCCCGCTAGGTGCACTAGCAGTCGCCCGCTCACGCAGCCTAAGATACTCGGCCTAGAAAAGTTTGGATACTCGATAATTGATAATGCGTCTAAGGTACTTATTACTAACTACATGGATATTTATTTGCATATTTTTGAATTTATATTAAAATTAACACAAAGTAAAGTAATACTTATATAGGTCTGCGAGGTCCTCTCATCAATGAGATTCTCGCCCTTTCGCTGGGTAGCCAGGAAGACGGTCACCATATTGGTATCCTCACCCCTCTGTACCTGTTAAAGATATATTATTTAGTACTAAAATTAAATATTTTATCCTACTTCCATTTTATCGTACTTGTATTAAAATAATATATCTAAAATAAAAAATATATCAAACGACAAAAATGTTCCGTCATCGGAATTGAGCCACCATACCACTTTGCTACCTTCTGCCTAGCCACCTTGGCCTTCTAAGACCTTTTCTTGTACCTCGGATTGTCGAATCTAGCCCTCATCGCAGTCCATTGCCCAGGTGTGATCCAATCTTGGATCGATTTTTCTTCGCGATCACGAGCCTTATGGTCATCCAGAGCATCACGAATCAGCTTGGCGGCAACGGCAGGAAATATCTGCTCGATCAACTCGACCCGGTGTGGTGGATAAAAATACGTTTGCTATCAGAAGTAATTTAGTAAGTTATATAATATGCATAAATTAGATTATTGATGTAATATAATTTTACCTTGAAGTGCGCAAACCATAATGCCTTATTTTTTACCTTTCTCTTTAGGTGATTCAGATGCCGCTTGAACGGGTACATCCACCGATAACTGACAAGACCACCAACACGTGCCTAATAGAAAAGATGAATTAGGAAATGCTCCATGGAGTCGAAGAATTCAGGAGAAAATACCTTCTCGAGCTTGTACAGTGTTACCGCAATGTCCTTCTCTTGCTTTTCTAGACGATCGACGAGCAACTTAGTATAACAAAGATCTCTGAAAAATATGCCAAGATCTGTCAATGGATCCCAAACGACCTGCGGTAAGAATTTCAGAAATGTAATCGAAATTAACCTCTCCATGAATACGTGACAATCGTGGCTCTTCATACCCGCCAGTTTGTTCTCCTTGAGGTCGACGCATCTTCTTAAGTTCGACTTGTACCCGTCTGAAAATTTTAGACCCTGAATCCACCTACAAAGTCTTCCTTTATCCTCCTTCTCCAGTAAAAAAATTGACTTAGGCTGATTTAACTTTCCATTTCCCTCATCTATCAAATGCAACGCAGGGCGTCTACATATTTTTTCTAAATCTAACCTGGCCTTCGGATTATCTTTCGTCTTCTCCTTTACCTCCATTACAGTATTAATTATGTTATCAAACACATTCTTCTTGATATGCATGACATTAAGGTTATGTCTGATCAGATTGGTGCTCCAATATGGCAGATCCCAGAATATACTCCTCTTCGTCTAGTTATGGGTGCAACCAAATCCGTCACACTTGTACCCCTTAGCAGGCTCTTCGATAGCACTTGGTAAATCTTTTATCTCTTCCCATATCGTGTATTCAGGCTACCTTGGCGGTGGATTGGCCTTCGCCACAACGCCCGCACGAAAAGCATTCATGTTCCTCCGGTACGGATGATCCTTCGGCAAAAATTATCGATGACAATCGAAGAAGCACGGTTTGCCTCTGTGTTTCAAACGAAAAGCCTTAGTGCGGTCTATGTAATACGAAAATGAGAGACGACCATGAGTGCTCCATCCCGTTAATATTTCATAGGCCAAAAAGTCGTTGATGGTCCACATAAGTGTTGTCCTCATCTGGAAATTCGGCTTTCTAGAAACAGTGTACGTGTTGGCACCTACTTTCCACAGCTGATTCAACTCATCTATCAAAGGCTGTAAATACACATCGATGTTCCTCTTCGGATTGTTCAGACCCGGGATAATAACGGTTAGGAACATATACAGAGTTTTCATGTACATCCAAGGCGATAGATTATACATAGTGACGATCACAGGCCAACACTAATACTGGAACCCCGAAAGTTCGAATGGGGTAAAACCGTCGAAGAAAATCCCCAATCTGACATTACGCGAATCCGAAGCAAAATCTAGATACTCTCGATCAAAGTGCTTCCATGCTTCTCCATCGGATGGATGATCCAATACTCCTTCGATCTGTTCCAGCTTGTGTCAACTCATATTTTCTGTAGTCTCCTTCTCCATAAACAACCTCCGCAACTGCAGCGTTAAAGGCAAGAAGTGCATCGAACCGGTAGGCTTCCTTGCACCGACAGACTTTTCTCTACTAGTGGCCTTGTAGCGATCAGCACCACAGAATCTGCACGCATCTTCATCCTTGTCGTCTTTGTAGTACAACATGCACCCGTTGTGACATGCATCGATTTTCTCGTATCCCATCCAGAGTGATCTCACCATCCTCTTAGATCGGTAGAAGTCTTTAGGCAAATGTTCACCCTCTGGCAAGATCTCTATAATCAAATCCATCAGTCGGTTATAGCATTCTTGTGACATGTTAAAATTGGACTTAATGCTCAACAATCTTGTAACCACCTCCAACGATGAATGATCCTCACAATCTGGATATAATAGAGTTCTTGCATTCTCCAGCAACTCTATGAACTTCGCAGCATCGGCATTTAGTACCTCCTCAGCTGCATCATGATTGTCCGGATCGAAACTAGGCCCCGTCGTATCAAAAACCATGTTCACCCACCCATCGTCGTAAGCACTATGGTCATGGACATCCATATACGGCTCCACATAAGGCTTCGAATCCGATGCTAAAGACACAAGTTCTCCGTGCAGTCCATTGATAGTAATTCGGCGTGAAACCCTTCGAGTACAAATGATATATGACTTCCACTTCTGGGTGATATTTCAAGTTACGATATCTCACACACGGACACTTAATTTTGGTACCGTCCATGTACTGAGGGAATGCCTTGGCGAACTGCAGGAACTGTTGTACACCCTCAATGAATTTATTCCGCACACCGCACATGTCATCAGGATGACGGTTGTACATCCACGAACGATGACGCAGATAGTAATTCATATCCATTTCTAGATACTTCTGCAAAGATGAATAGATATCGTTCAAGTATATACTCATGTGAATATTTGGTAATTTATATACCTACTCGTTTACACACACATAAGAATACTCAGGAATACCCAATTATGTTATACACCTACTCATCTACACACACATAAGAATACTCAGGAATATAGTACATGTACTGATACACCTAGTCCTAGCACTGATACTTCTTCGTTCAACTCTGTATCCTGGATACTCATATTACAGTGTATCAGTGAGTGTCAACTCTGTATCCTGAATATCCATACTTGGCATTTGTTTAGGCCATGACTTTCTAATTGAAGAGTCAAGTCATGGATATCCAATGTCAATTTTTTTTGGTCTAGGATACATAGTTGACACTCACTGATACACTCATGGATATCCATACTTGACATGTATGCGTGTGTCCGTATCCGATAAAATGCTTACAACCTTATCCTCGATATCATATCCTAACCTTTCATATCCATGTGTCCTACAATTTTACCATAAGTATCATGAGATGACATGATACAAACATGTGACTGTGTGTTTGTGTCCATGTTAGGGTTAGTGTATACGTGTTAGTGTGTCCGCGTGTTCGAGTTTGGGTTAGTGTTAGTATCCGCATGTGTGTGTGTCTCCGAGTAAGGATTAGGATAGGGTTAGTGTCCGCAGCACCGAGATATCCACACACACACACACACCCTCACTGTACTATGCACAAGTATGCACTGTACAATACTTCACTTGATACCCAAGATTGCGTCTAATTAACTAAGATAGGGTTAGGTTCTGTGTCGTATCTCGGCTTTGGATTAGGGTCTGTGTTATGTCCTATGTCGTGTCAATGACATATCGTATCGGTGTATGTGTGTGTCGTGTCCCGTGTCGTATCATGTGTCAGTGTCCTGTGTCAGTGTGTGTGTTGTGTCAGTGTCATATCGTGTCTGCATCTGTGTGTGAGAGAGAGAGATATATAGGGTTAGGGTCTACCTAGAGGGGTAGGAGGAGAAGTCTGAGGTCGTCGGAGGGGAGGAGCCACGCCGGAAGGGAGGAGCCATGCGAGAGGGGGCGCTCGGGGGGTGGGGAGCCGGAGTAGGGGGGCTGTGGGGGAGCCAGTGGGGGGGTAGGGATGGGAGGAGGAGGAGGGCGCCGGAGTGGGGTACTTCGCCGGAGGGGGGGAAGAGGGGGGGTTTCGAAATTTTGGGGAGGGGTTCGACAGAATGGGGGAAAATAAAATCATGAACCCTATATTAAAAAAAAATTAGCGACGTCATCAATAGACATCGCTAAACGTGGCTAATTAAAAAAAATAGCGACGTCATAAATAGACGTCGCTAAACTTTGCTAATTAAAAAGTTTGCGACGTTAGCGATGTCGCTAAAAATCAAAAAAAGCAACGTCGGTAAATACGTCGCTAAACGTCGCTAAATCAAAAAACTCAACGACGTTTAGCGACCTTAAAGAAGCTTATAACGACTATTCTTTTAAAAAATTGAAGTACAGTCGCTATACGTCGCTATGTGTCGCCAACAACGACGTATAGCGACGTTTATTTTTGGAGTCGCTCAAGTCCTTAACATTAGCGACGTTTTATGATGACGTCGCTAAAAACGTCACTATTTCATCATATTTTGGTAGTGAATACAGTTGTATCAGGTACTGCTATTCAATAATAATCCAGCTATAATGTTATTTGATTCAAGTGATAGTCATAGTTTCATATCGACAGATTTTGCTAATGTGCATAGATTAAAAATGTCATTATTAGATCTTAAACTTAGTGTTAGCACCCTCTCTGTGGAGATACATGCTAATTTAATATATAGAGATGGCTATATTTGTATTGGAGGTAGAAAATTGTCTCTTGATATGATAGTACTAGATATTAAGGAGTATGACATCATTATGGGTATAGATTGGCTTGGTGCTTGCTCAGTCACGATTGATTGTAAAGTGAAGAGAGTTGTGTTTCGTCTATCCAAAGAAACCAAATTCTTCTACTTGTGTGGTCAAGCGTCGAAAGAATGTATAGTGATTTATGTAATATCTTCTCGACGGATGCTACATTCAGACTGTGAACGGTATTTAGCTTTTGTTCAAGACACTCGAAAGGATGGTACTGATGCAGTACAGACTCAAGTTGTGGCAGAATTCTTCGATGTGTTTTCAGATGAACTACTTGGCGTGCCTCCGATCAAGAGGTTGAATTAATAATCGATATATTTTCAGATACCCGACCAATATCCAAGGCTTTGTACAGAATAGCAATTTCATCTTTTCCTGGTGTCACATGGACCACTTCTCCACCCACGGGCAGCCTGAGACAAAGCTCTCGTCCTAAAAAACCCATTCCCGCCCTGCAGAATTAAAAGATCTCAATATTCAGTTACAATAATTATTAGACCATGGATACATTTGCCCCAGCTTCTCTTTGTGGAGAGCACCAGTTTTGTTTATGAAGAAGAATGGATCGATGCGGTTGTATATCGATTATCGAGAGTTGAATAAAGTCAATATCAGAAACATGTATCCGTTATCGGGAATTGACAACATATTCGATTCGTTGCAATGCATGCCAATGTTCTCTAAGATAGTCCTTCATTACGGTTACCACCAACTAAAGATCAAGTAGTAGAACTTGCCGAACTCAGCGTTCCGCACTTGATATGGCTACTATAAATTCTTGGTGATGCCATTTGGTTTAATAAATGTTCTAGCTGCCTTCATAGATTTGATGAACCGAGTATTCAAATCCTTCCTAATTAAGTTTGTGGTCGTATCTATTAATAATATCTTAGTCTATTTGAAGGGCAAAGGAGACCATGAGGAGCACATGTATAATGTGTTACAGACTCTACGAGAAAATTAGCTATATGCAAAGTTGAGCAAATATAATTTTTGGATGAGTAGCTTATCATTTCTTGGCCATGTCATCTCAGCAGAAAACGTTGCTATAGGTCCAAAGAAGATCGAAGCAGTAGTGGTTTTGAAGCGATCCACGTCAACCAATGAGATTCGAAATTTTCTTGGCTTGGAGCCGAAACCTCAACAAGTTCTATGGATAGACCACCTTTGTCTTTTACAGTTGAGTTTTGTTTATTTGCAACTGATTGTTGAATTCTCGACAAGCAACTTTCGTGGACAAACCATCCGAATTACTCTCACCTGAGTTTTGTTCGTCGGCATAATGAATTCATAACATGCAAGTTTCGTGGATAGACTATCTACCTTTCTCAAAATTTGATACACCTGCCTTCTGTGCTTTTGTCCTGGTGGAAATCCTCAGGAAGTGCCTATCTATCACATTCGATCATTTCACTAGGAAGAACGTATGCCTCTGAACGAGCAAGCACATCAGTCTGCAGTGTCAATTCTGGCTAAAAACTACAAAATGCATCAGCGTTTGATAATTAAACACTGCCACAAAGGACAAATGACGGTGATATACCCAAAAGTAACTCAACCCAACAATAACATTCCAATAAAAACAAAATCCAACTCGCCAATAAAATTCAGCCCAAGAAAAGCCCCGAATGACAAAAAGATACATTAAGGGTCGAGGAACGACCTAATGGCAAACTTGTGAATAGAATAACTCAACCCCCCGAACACAACAAAATATCGAGTAACAAACTACTAAATAATGAAATTTTAGGCATCAACACATACTTACTCAATCCCTACTATAAAACCATACAAAATGGTAAGGTAAGAACAAATCCCTAGGCCAAACTCTTATCAAATTTCTCATTTCTTTCATTTCCTTTCTCGGGTGACCGATTTGCTGGTCAGAGTGTCCACGAGCGAGAGCTTCCACTTACTTTTGTGGACTTGTTGCAGATTGTCCATGATGGCTAAAGAAGAAGAAGATTAGAGTGGGGAAAAAAAAAAAACTGTCCATAAAAGGCACTTCTCTAAACCACTGGTGGTGCCATATGGAGGCGAAAATAACCAAGTTACCACTTAAGCGAACATAATTGCTTGAGGGAATCCGAAAATGTTCAATTTAGCAAGTTACCCCTTGTACAGCTGCTACATGAGTACTGAAATGGTATTAATGAAAGAAAATTTTGATAATTTCCTTACAAATAAGCACTCAACTCATTTTTTTTTTCCAACTCAGCTTCAGAACCAATAGCAATCATCTTGATTGTTCAGTTACCAGGAAACCCACTAATCGCTATCCACTACATTCCTATTCACAAATTCAGTCTCTACAATTGAGAGGTCGAACCATCTTCCTTGGTCCCTCATTCTTCTCATTTGCTAAGAATCATCTACATCTTCCAAATGCTAAGTTGGATACTCTCTGAGCCTGGATAGAAGCAGAGAAACCTCCTGTGATGCAATATCCATCCTCTCCTTTGACTTTGAAGCTTCGGAGATTAGAGATGAAACCATCGACTGCAGCGCCTGAACTCTCTCGGCCTGCTCATTCGTAGAAGCACCTTGGACTGCTCTAGAAGGCAACAAGTTAACCCTCCGCCAACGAACGGGTAGATACCGGTCCGGAATCTGAAAACAGTTTAGAGTGGAGAGCACCCGGAGAGCATGCCTACAGAGAATCCCTGAGAACTCAAACATGTGGCAGCTGCAAGAGAGCAGCTCCTCCCTGGGGGCCCATAACACCTTGTGCCCTCCATCTGTCTTTGTGTGGTGTCTGACAAGAAAGTATCCTTCTTTCATCTGGAACGAAGCATAATGGGCGGCCAAGATGAGCTCATCTTGGAGCTTAGAGAAGGAATAGGGAGTGAGAACTGCAGCAGCATGGGCTTCCATGGGAGCACCAGTTTTGAGGCTTATGTTCTGTAAATTTTGCTGCATTTTTTGTTGCTCTCCAGTTTGGTCTCTGAAGTCAACAGCCACAGCAACCTGTAGAGATTGACAACAAAACCATTTAATCTAGAATTAGAATGGTCTCCAATACAGGCAAATCTGACAGGACTCAGGAATAGGGCCAGCTTGCATTTATTGGTGATTGTTCAGTTTTCTTGGGGACAAGGCATTCCTTGATTTTTCTGTGACTCAGAAATAGTGTAGAGGGAGTACAAATTCAAAAAGGGCTCAAATGAGTAAAAGTGGACTCCTGGAATTATATAGTTAACCTCACCAATCTTGTAAATGTACTTCTATAGTAACTCATGTGCATGCAATTTGTGGCAAATTGGATATATGAATATACATAAAAGTTGCTAATAGGCTTAAGAAATTCATCTAAATATATAACATCCAACCTCACCCCACCACAACCAACCACGCCTACCCCCAGGGCAGTTTTAGACCTCAGTAATGATTGAGAAACCATTACAAAAACCCAAAACCCTTACTTTTACTATCTTGTATACCCATATATCCACCATCTATTACAGCTATCGCTTAATGTAAACAGAGATCATTGAAACCATCATGATAACCCTAGCTTTTACTATATTTCACATCCATATACCCACCATCTATTATGGCTATCACAAACATTTGCAGCTTCCCACATCTACAAGGGAAAGTGATTAGTATCAATTAACATAGAACTAAGACCATTTTGCTTTCATGTTCAACCAAAGTTCGCAGTACTGTTATCGAAAGCGGTATCGGACATTTTCCTATGAGTATCGGGATCGCCGATATCGACAGTATCAGCGGTTTTGGATCGGAGTATCGGAGTTTTTGGTATTGGAAAGCAAATAATTATCAATAAATGAGCAAAATTTTAGGGAAAAAAAATATTTTATACATTTAGGTATAATTTTAAGTATTTTATGTATTTTTTCTTAATAGTTTTGAAATTGAATGAATAATAGTTACCTTTGAGTAAAAGCTCATCCCTCCCACAACCAGAGAAACTCACTACCAGGGAAGCTACTACCATCACCTCCCTTCCCTCTCCACCACCCCCCTCCTCTTACCACTATTTGTGGTGGTGGTTGGGGGAAGGAGAGGAGATGGTCAATTTCCATATTAGTGAGGGATGGGGTGGTGGGGCTGGGCTGGGCACTTTGGGGGAGATTGAGGGGTGAGGAGGAGGTGGTCCTGGTGGATTTGATAGTAATAAACAGGGAGGGATGGTACAGGAGGAGAAAGGAGGCTGGGAATAAGTAAATCAAAAAAGGAGAGCAATGTACTGTGAGTATAAATCATTTGGCAAATAAATCCTTTTGCACATACCTAAAACATAGTTAGCATGAACAGCAACCCCAACCAACCCGACAGGAGACTAGTCATTCATTACATTGGGTAGGGTGGGAATGGAACTATTTAATTTTATGTATGCTGATTAAATCTATGGTGTCACTTGCCATGATCCATGCATTTACAGTAGAGATGTGGAAGACACTTCTGAAATGTACTTTCACGAAAAATAGATCTATTTTTGAGACAAACAAAAGGGTTGTTCATCCAACAACACTTGAATGAGAACCCAACAATAATTCTTTACTACAATCAAAATGAAACAAGAGAATAGATACTTGACAATAATTATGAGGTCTTCTGTGTCATAGATCATTAGAGTATGATGTGCAAGTCCCAGCACATTATGCTTCTTATTAAATTGCTACAATATTGTATTTGTTATTCCCGGTTATAGAAAATCGTACAAAAGTATGTAAAATGCAAAATACAACAATTGATTAATAGAAAGATTACAAGCTCCTGGAAATGAAAGCCTTAAAAATCACAGTTGCTATAACAAGAAACAGAATCAGAAACACGATATAGAAACTATTGCTAGGGTGATGAAGATCATCGTTGCTCAAAAAAATATCGACCATTTTCCTCGATCTGCTCCTATGAACAAGCAAAGTCAAAGAGATTAACTTATGGAACGCTCATTGTTACTCTTGGAATGGACGGACAACCCTAGGACGGACGGACATAACTTCGTGGCTTCTAATTGTTGCCGACTCTCCTCTAGTAGCAAATATTTTCTCTAAGTCTCTTACCCCTAACGAGAAAGACAAGAGAATATATAATAAAGCCAAATTTTGGGTCCGTTTGGTTCACCGTAATGTAATCGTAATCGTAACGGCGATTACGTTATAATTCTAATTCAGATGTTTGGTTAGACAAAAAAAATTAGTTGTAATGTAATCGCGATTACAAGTTTGATTACATTACATCAGTTTCTTCTAAAACCAATTACGTCAAAAAACCTATGTAATCGCGATTACATTACAACTTAAGGAAACGTTTGGCACGCAGTATTTTTTGTCATTTTTGGTTGTTTTGATCGTTTTTTGTCGTTTTTGACAGGTTTTTCTTATTTTTTGCTCGATTTTTGTCGTTTTTGGTCTTTTTTGTCATTTTTGGTCGTTTTTATCGGTTTTTGTCCTTTTTTTTCTTTTTTGTTCGTTTTTTGTCTTTTTTTTTGTTTTGGGTCGACTATTTTTTTTTCTTTTTTTTCTTTTTTTTCGTTTTTACCGTTTTTGGTCATTTATTGTCAAATTTAGTCATTTTTTGTCGTTTTTCGTTCTTTTTCGCTCATTTTTTATTGTTTTTGGTCGATTTTTTATTCTTTTTTACTCGTTTTTTATCGTTTTTGTTCATTTTTTGCGTTGTTGGGTCGGTTTTTCGTTGATTTTTTTCTTTTTTTTCGTTGTCTTTTTTTATCATTTTGTCGTGTTTGCTTATTTGTCTTTTTCGTTATGTTTGATTTTTTGTTATTTTTTGTCGTTTTTGATGTTTTTTTGTCGTTTTTTGTTATTTGTTGTCCTTTTTTTGTCATTTTTTATCGTTTTGATCATTTTTGTTGTTTTTGGTCGATTTTTTTTTCCGTTTTTTTGTCATTTTTGTCTTTTTTGGTTGTTTTTAGTAGATTTTTGTTCTTTTTTGCTCGCTTTTTTTTTTTTTTTGTCATTTTGGGTCGGCTTTTAATTCTGTTTTTCTCGTTTTTTGTGGTTTTGGGTCGATTTTTTTCTTTTTTGTTCATTTTTATCATTTTTTGTCATTTTTGATCTTTTTTCTCGTTTTAAATTTTTTAAAAAATGCAATATAAAATTTAAAAGTAAATCAATAAACAATAAAATACAACAAAAATAAAAAAATAAAAAGGAATAAAAATCGACCAAAATCGACAAAAATAACAAAAAAATGATAAAAAAAGAGCAAAAAAACAGAAATCGACGCAAAACGACAAAAAATGGCCAAAAATGACAAAAATATCAAAAGCGAAAAAATCACCAAAAATGATCAAAGAACGAGCAAAAAAAAGAATAAAAATCGACCCAAAATGACAAAAAAACGACCAAAAACGACAAAAATGGTAAAAAAATCTAAAACGAGCAAAAAAGAACAAAACCACAAAAACGGATCAAAAATGACAAAAAATAATCAAAAATGATCAAAAACGAAAAAAGAACAAAAACTGACCCAAAACGATATAAAAAAAAGAACAAAAAGTGACAAAATAACAAACAAAATATCAAAAAAGAACAAAACCTGAAAAAAAAACGACAAAAAAGATAAAAATGAGCAAAAAAGAATCAAAAACGACCGAAAAAACAAAAAAGAGCAAAAAGATAAAAAAAATGATCATAAATGATAAAAACGAACAAAACAACAAAAAATAACAAAAAAGGCCAAAAACGAACAAAAACGACCAAAAATCAATAAAAAAAAGCACAAAAAATGACAAAAAACGAGCCAAACGAGCAAAAATAAACAAAAATTGACCCAAACAACAAAAACAACAAAAAATGACAAATGACAAAAAACGAACAAAAATGACAAAAGACGAACAAAAATCGACCCAAAATGACAAAAAGACCAAAAAATGAACAAAAACGACAAAAAGACCAAAACTGACCAAAAAAGAATAAAAACCGATCAAAAACGACCAAAAGAGACAAAAAATACAAAAAAAGGATAAAAAACGAACTAAATCGACAAAAAACAACAAAAACGACAAAATAACAAAAAATTATTATATTACAAACTCAATTACATTACATGTTAAAACAAACACTTGAATGTAATTGACATTACATTGCATGGTTTAATTACATGTTCCAACCAAACATGGTAATGCAATTGTAATTCCATTACAAACTCAATTACATTACAAATCCAATTTTATTACGATTACGATTAAATTACGATGAACCAAACAGGTCCTTAGTGTTACAAATTAGTATAACAAACTTAGTGTTAAAAATTAACTTGTTCTTGACTCAGGCGTGTTACGCTCGAGCTAGATAATGTATCGTGCTTCCATATCTCTAAAGTACAAAGTGGTGTGCATCAAACTCTTATCACAAATATCAAGTGTCCTGACCACGACTAGTGCATCGTGCATCGTGCATCAGGCGAATGCAAGGATCGACGTGCACGCGGATTGCCGCTCGTACGTCGGCTAAACTACATGAAAGATTACTGGCATAGCCATAAAGGACGAATTATAGTCTCTGGACGGATGGGTGCAACGTTGGTACCATGAAGCCGTCTGCACGCATCTCGCCCGATTCAAACGACTATCCTACTGTTCCGTCCGGATCGGATCGGCCTCGGTGCCCCGGCGACCGTCCGCAGGAACCCAACATACCTTGTGCACAAGTTGTTTGTGACCACGCGAACTCAAATCTTCCAAATCACATATCATGAACTTGCTCAAATCTGTATCCATGTTCACACAAACTTATTGGCTCCCAAAGCCGCCTGATCTTGTTCTGAACGAATATTACTTCCCGAGTTGTCTGATCATAACTCATGCTTAACTTATCATGTTGCAGTCCCCTAGTTCGGGAACTGTCTTGGTGACCTAACGGTCCCGAATACTTTCATGTTCAGACTTGCACGAAATGACTATTTGATAGTCTTCTTGGCAAACTAGATGAAACAAGACATATCGTGTTATCTGACCGTGGCGTGAAACTATTTGACAAGCATTCCATATATAATTTGAACGCATAAGGAAAACTACTTGAACCATTCTAAAATAGCAAGGCGATCATGCAATCCATTCGGCATGTTTACTTCCTATGTTCTATACGAAATGATATAATGTAGGATTATTCCCTTAAATAGGTTGGTTCAATTGTTTTAAATAGGTTGGTTCAATTCTTTTATTAGCATGCAAGGGTTATCGTCTAGCGATCTAGCATATATAGTCCGTGTTTTTAGCTGTGCAGGCCAAAAAAAGACAGGTTCACTGAAGCCACCTACCTTAGCAATGCATCACATTGACCAAACGAGACTCCAAGCGCTCCTTTGGAAAGTCTAAGTTTGAACTTCTGAAGAGCCAAATCTGAATGCCTTTGCATCAAGCGAGTCATTTCGCCGAGCAAGTCGGGTCGGGTCGTCGCACTTGTGTCGTTTGAATCGGCTCTCCGAGATGAGCGGAGCAGGTCGTTATAACTGTTGTAGTTATCTGGTTGTCGCAATATATCGATTTAGCATAATATGCATCCTGACCAGAGGAAGATTATACAGGAGCCCTCGAAGTCATTCTGCTTTATCTGCTGCAGCCACCAGAGCATAGAACTCAGACTCCATACATGAGTGAGAGAGCAAAGTCTGCTTCTTCGACTTCTACGATATAGTAGCTCCACCTATAGAGAAGATATATCCTCTTGTAGACCTTTTATTCTCTTCTTCTGAGCACCAACTAACAACACTGAAACCTTCTACCATTGTCGGATAATCGGTATATTATAATGCATACTTGTAAGTCGTCTTAAGATATCTCATAACTCTTTTTACAGCTTTTCAGTGTTCCACACCTGGATTGCTTATGAACTGACCCAGCATCCCAACAGCGAAAGCAATGTCAGGTCTAGTGGCACTCATAGCATATATTAAGCTTCCAATGACGTTTGAATACTCTAATTGCTGGACACTTTTCTTTGGATTTGGCTTCAGCTTCTTATCACACCTATAAAAAGTATCAATCTCGGAAAGATCCTGATATCCATAGCGTATGAGCATATTTTCTACATAGTGGTCTTGTGATAGAGCAAACACAACTTCTGTCCGGATGATCCTTATTCATAGGACAACATCAGCATCTCTCATGTTCTTCCTAGTGAACTTGGACGAGAGAAACTTCTGTCTTTGTGATGCAATCTAGATACATATCCAAAATTAGCATATCGTCCACATAGAAACACACAATAACCGCTCTGCCATTAGTGAACTTGGTGTGCACACGCTTATCTGTCTCGCTGACCTTATAGATGTTTGATGTAATAATTTTATCAAGTTTCTCGTGTCACATCTTAGGAACCTGCTTTAGACCTCACAGATATTTTACTAACTTAGCAAATTTTATCTTTAAATCGCTTAGCGACAACCCTTCCGGCTGCTTTATATAAATCCCTTCGGTCAGATCTCTATTCAGAAATATTGTTTTGACATCAATCTGATGAAATAGCAGCTTGTGAATTGCACCAAGAGCAATAAGCATCCAGATAGCTATCATCCGCGCAACTGGAGCATAAGTATTAAATTAGTCGATCCTCGGCTTTGAGAAAACCCTTTAGCCACCAGTATAGTTGTGAACTTATCAACAATTTCGTCGTCCTTCATCTTCTTCTTGAAGATCCATTTGCATCTGATGGATTTTGTTCCTTCAGAAAGATTGACTAAAAACCAAGTGTTATTGGATGAGAAAGATCGACTAAAAACCAAGTGTTATTGGATGAGTTGATTTCATCATTGATTGCCTTCTTATAGAAAACAATGTCTCTAGTCTTCATTGCCTCATCATAAGCAGGTCTGCTTCCACATGATTGGTGACGAAGTCTTTCCAGAAGTCCTTCGGTTTCCTCACTCGCTTAGATGGCTCTGCGAGAACTGGTTCAATTGCAACAACTTGTTGGAGTACTTTGGAAGTGCATCCTCCTCAGTGCCTACAGTATTCTCCGGAAGATCCAGTAGAACAATGTTCTGGCAAAATTATCCTCGAAGAATTCATTGTCGTAGGATTCAATGATCTGATTTGATTCAAGATCAAGGAACCTACAAGCATCACTCTTCTCGGCATAACCCAAAAATATAGTCCTTATTCCCATCGTCTGAATCTTGATATTAGGAAGCTTCAAATAAGCCCGGCACTCCCACACTCGAATAACATTCAAGTTGGGTTTGACTTCGAATCAGAATTCATGAGGAGTGATGTCTGATTGAGCAAACGATACTTTATTGAGAATAAAAGTGATCGTTAACACAACTTTTCCCAAGAAGCATTTTGGAAGACCGGTTGTTAACATAGAATTCATCATCTCTGTCAACATCCAGTTCTTTCTTTCTATTACTCCATTGGATTGGGGGGATTACGGAACAGTCGTTTCATTGACAATTACATGTTCTTTGTAGAAAGAATAATGCGAATTCAAGAGAACGATACTCTCCGTCTCGTTCGCTTTCGAGTCTTTTGAGTTGTTAACCAGTTTGACATTCGTTTGTCGTCTTAAAGTCTTTGAACTTCTCGAACGTTTAATCTTTCGATTTGAGAAGATAGACGAACGCATACTTCGAAAATTCATTAATGAAGGTAATGAAATACTTTATTTCGGTCATTGTAGAGAAGTGCTTGAAGTCACATATATCTAAGTACACCAACTCCAGTTGATTTGTACTTTGGTTCACTCTTTTGAACGACTTTCTTATAATCTTAGCCTATGCACAGACTTCACATTTCTCTATTTCTTTACCCAACATGTAAAGATAAAGCCTAAAATAGACATCGTGTTTATTCTCTTACAATGAACATGTCTTAGTCCATTGTGTCATAACTCGAGAGAAATCAGAAACAGGAACTTTATTAATACATTCTAAAGGAGTTACAACTTGTAATTTGAACATTCATTCGGTACATAAACCTTTTCCAAGGCATGCTCCGTTATAGGATATTACCATTTGGCCAGTATTGATGTCCATCCTCAAACATGCGTTGCACAATAAGCTCACATAGATCAGGTTCTTGGCACTAACAGGAACATGATTCATATTTTTCAGGGTAAGTGACTTCTCCGAAGTTAGTTTCATCACCACCGATCCAATTCTCATAATTTTAGCTTGAGATTTGTTTGCCATTGAAACCTTCTCATAAGTAGGTTCGTAAGTGGTGAACAATTCCTTCTTTGAACACACGTGACAAGATGTACTCGTGTCCACCCACCAATCCGTGTCCACACCAGATGAGTCAACTTGTGCAATCATAGCAACCAAGTTAAACTCACATCTCTTTTGGTTTTAATTTTGGCTTGGACCTATAGTCCTTCTTAAAGTTGTCATTCTTGCCACAGTCAAGCAAGTCTTGTTGTTACTGGAATTGGCCTTAAAGAAGCTAACTTCACCTTCAAATGGTTGGAGTCCTTTTTGTTGTCGTAGGAAATCTTTTGTTCCCTTTGTGATATCCAGATTTAACCATATTGGCCTTAGCAAACTGCTTGACAGTCCACTTTGATTTGGCTTCTCGCTTCGTCTTCAATACGAATGGAGCTACCAAGATCTATATATTTTTGTGGTACATGTCTGTAGCAAACCGATCCTAGCCAGTAGGGAGCTTGGAGATAATCGGTCCCACCATGAACTTGTCTGCTTGAGTTTTTTCTCGCTCCTCAAGCTTTTGTTGCAACTTCAATAATTCTGACTTGTAGCAGCATAGTCTTCTCATCTTCAAATTCTATTTTCATGAATTTGTCTATGAGATGTATTTTGGACATCTTTTCGTCATCTTTATACTGTTTTTTTAAGAGACTCCCAAACGTCTCTTGCAAACACTTTCTTATTGTAAGATTCTAACATCGAATTATCCATGAAGTTGAGAATCAACTTGCATAGGTTGTTCTCTCCTCCATTTCTGCTACGTGGTGATCATGTTGGCCAGAACTTGTATATCATCAGTTTCTGAAAGAATTGGTTCTGGATCTGTCAATATGTAATCTACGTAAACAATTTGAAGATTGAAATTAATCTTCCTCTTCCAGTTTTAATGTTCTTTATCTAACTTCTCAAGTTTGTGAAAACTTGTCCAAGAGACTTGCACGATTTTCTATTTTGTTGCTCAGATCTTGTTTTGAAATTGTTATTCCCGGTTACAGAAAATTGTACAAAAATACGTAAAATGAAAAGTACAACAATTGATTAATAGAAAGGGCTAAATTGCAACTTGATACCCTCAACTATTAACTCGTCAACTTGATACCCTCAACTTTGATAGGTACTAAATTAATACCCTTCCACAACTAATATTTTCAACTTGATACCTAAAAATTAAAAAAGGACAAAATTGTCTCCCCTTTCCCACCCCCGGTTGCCCACTCTGCTCCGCCCCCGAGCCCCCCCCCCCCCCCCCCGCCCCTGGCCACCCACAAACCCCGCTGCTGCCCCCCCCCCCCCCACACCCCCGGCGGCTGCTAGCGCACGAAGAGAGGGGGGCAGGGGGAGTGTGCAGCCAAGTGGGGGTAGGGTGGGGGCAGATGCCGGAGGGAGGGTGAGAGAGGCAGGATAATTTCGTCTTTATTTTTTTTAGGGTGTCAACTTGATACCTATCTATGTTTAGGGTATCAAGTTAAACAATTTGAATAGTTGAGGGTATCAAGTTGTAATTTAGCCAACAGAAAGATTACAAGCTTCTTGAAATGTGAGCCTTAAAAATTTTTTAACCTAGTTGCTACAACAAGAAACAGAATTAGAAACACGAGATATAAACTGTTGTTAGGGTGATAAAGATCACCGTTGTTCAAAACAAAATTCGTCCCTTTTCGTCGATCTGATCCTAGTAACCAGCAAACTCAAAGAGATGAACTTCTGAAACCGTTCTTGTCACCCTCAGAATGGACGGACAATACTAGGATGGACGGACAGGACTAAGTGGCTTCTCGCTGCCGCAAACTCTCTTCTAGTAGCAAATATTTCTCTTAAGTCCCTTACCCCAAAAAAGAGAGACTCGAGAATATATAAGGGAACCAACCCACTATCCATAATGGACAGTAAATCTAGTTAGTAACTCTCCATTAAGTAGGCGGTTACAACAATTACCCCCACGAAGTGGGCAGTTACACCCACGAAGATACAAACAGCATCTCGCGAGAACCTAAGTTCCGCGGAGTACAGTCCCGCTGGAACCTAGGTTCCACGAAAGCATAGCTCCGCTAGAACGTAGGTTCCGCGGGAGCTGACTCTCCGCTAGAATCTAGATACCGCGATAGCAGTCCCGTGCGACCCACTTGTGCCCTGCGCGTCCTATGGAACCCACGGGAACTCGCGCAGGAACGACGCAACAAAGCGCAAAAGCGCCTAATTCACGCCGATGCATATGTGCGAAATTGCAAAGTATGTCATCAAAGCGCCACTTTGCGCCCTTCATCCGTGCCCACGCCCGAATCCGAGTCCGAGTCGCTAGCCCTTCAGGACATAGCTCCAAAGGAAAATTCCAAAGAAATTGGTGACAAAAAATATGTTTCTTGGAGGATTCAAACCTTGCCCCTAGTAAAATACCTCATCATACCAACAACATGGGCTACCACTCTCCATGTGTACAAGTCAATAAAAAAGAATCTTATATTAAAATACATGTAGAATAGGAATGATAGATTGATTCATTAAGAGGAGAGGAGAGTACGTTATATAGGAGAGGCTAACCCCTCTCCCTATTAGTCTACCCGATGTGGGACTAAACTCAACTTAACACATAACTCAACACCCTCCCTCAAGTTGGAGATATATGTCAATCATGTCCAGCTTGTTACAAAGAAATTGAACCCGAGGACCTAGAAGATATTTTGTAAATATATCAGCTATCTGATCGCTGGTCCTCACATGGTGAAACTTTATCATCCCTTTCTAATACTCATCACGGACAAAGTGAATGTCGATTTCAATGTGCTTTGTCCTTTCATGAAATACAGGGTTAGTAGCAATATGAATAGCAGACTGGTTATCACACCACATATTTGTTGCTTTATATCCTGCTTCTTCTTCCAGTTCCTGTAGAAGATGTTGCAGATATAGCACATCTGTTGTGCCATGAGCAATTGTTCGATATTCCGCTTCCGAGCTTGATCGTGCGATCATACTCTGCTTCTTGCTCTTCCATGATACCAAGTTCCCGCCAATGAAGACCGAGTAGCCAGATGTAGACCGTCTCCATAAAACTGTCACCCCAGTCAGCATCAGTAAAGCACTCAACATAAGTATGCCTCTTATTCTCCATCCGAATTCTTTTTTCCGAATTCTAAACTAGATAGCGCAGAATTCTGAGAACTGCCTCACAATGTGGAACTCGTGGTGAAGACATGAATCTACTTGCAACACTGACGGCAAAGAAAATGTACGGACGAGTCATAACGGCCAAGTAGTTGAGTTTCCCAACTACTCGACGATATTGATCCGGATCGGTCATCAGGGTCCCCTCGTCGGGAAGTAACTTTATCCCTAGGTCCATGGGCGAGGTTGTTCCCTTAGCTTGCATCATTCCTGCATCATTTAGGATGTCAAGCACATATTTTCTCTGAGACATTAAAATGTCCTGCTTACCCCGTGTGACTTCTACGTCCAAAAAATAGCTCAACGATCCAAAATCCTTTGTTTGAAATTGTTCTCCTAAAAACTTCTTAATTTCTGCAATGTCCTGACTGTCATCTCCTGTGATCACAATATATCGTCCACATAAACACCGAGTAGTATCCTTCCAGCTAATGTCTGACGGTAAAATATTGAATGTTTCTTCTTTGATTGGCACATGCCAAACTGAGTAACCACATTTGTGAAACGACCAAACCATGCACGAGAGAATTGTTTAAGACCATAAAGAGCCTTCCGTAGATGACACACTTTACCCTTCCTTGCAACAAATCCGGGAGGTTGCACCACATATACTTCTTCGTTAAGATCTCCATGAAGAAATACATTCTTGATATCCAGCTGTAGCAACGGCCAGTTATAGCGAACAGCTAAGGCCAAGAGGACGCGCATAGAGGTCATTCGAGCAACTGGGAAGAATGTCTCAAAATAATCCTCACCATATGTCTGAGAATAACATTTTGCTACCAGACGAGCCTTCAGACGATCAAGAATGCCATCCGATTTTACCTTAATATTGAATACCCATTTGCAACCTACTATATTCTTACCATGAGATAAATCAACCAAGTTCTATGTATTGTTCTCCCGAAGTGCTTTCATTTCCTCTTCCATAGCAGCATGTCGGCCGGGATGTTTAAGACCCTCCACTGCAGAATTGGGAATCTGAATCCCATCAATAGTCGCCACCAATGATTGTGTGTGGCTCGCAAGCCCTTGGTAATTGTGATCGTACAATGGATGATCACGACATGTACGACGAGGTCGAGCTGGCGGATATGGCGGAAGCAAATCAATGGAGCTAGAAGAGAATGAAGGCGCTGTGTCCACAGACACTATCGGCGAAACTCGTTTCGGCGATGCTGGTACCGACGGAGCCGGTGTATGCGGACCATCGGACCGAGAGACTAGCTCGATAGGGAAAGGCACCCTTACGGGAGGCTGTTGTGTTTGAACAAAAAATAACAAGAAATTCTCTTATGGGTAAACTTGTGGAGCCGGATCAGTAGTTTATGGAAGTGGAGAAAACTCAGTTTCAACAAAGGTATCCCGAAAGAAAAAATATCGCTTCAAGACTGGGGAAAAACACCAATACCCTTTCTGATCATTAGGATATCCAAGGAAAATACATTAGATAGCCTTTGGATCTAGTTTAGAAAGAGTTGGTCGGGTATCCCTAACATAACACAAGCAACCAAAGATTTGGAGAGATAAAGAAAACGGCTCTCGTTTGGGATATAACCAAGAGAAGGGAGTATCGCCATTGAGAACAGACGATGGCATGCGATTAATTAGATAGCAAGTCGTGAGAACGACATCCGACCAAAATCTTTTTGGAGTATGTGCTTGGAACATAAGAGCATACGTTTCTAAGAGGACGATTCTTTCAGTCACACCATTCTGTTGTGGTGTGTAAGAAAATAAAATTTGGTGAATGATGCCACTCCGAGACAGATGTGAAACAAACTCACGAGACATATACTCACGACCATTGTCACTGCGAACGGATTTAATCGGAATACCAAATTATATTTTGATTTCCGCATAAAAATTGTACCAAATGTTAAATAATTTGGAGCAATTTTTCATGAGATAAACAAAAATGACATGCGAGTAGTCATCAACAAAGGTAATAAAGTACTTGAATCCCATCACAGATTCAACCGGACAAGGTCCCCATATATCAGAATGCACCAACTCGAAGGAACGGAAGCAACTTTATTTTGACTGACCGAATAGGAAATCCGGTGATCTTAGCCAAACTACATGACTCACAATGAAAAGAACATGAAGCAACTAAAGATGGACACATTTTCTGGAGTTCTTGGACAAAAGGATGTCCTAACCGGCAATGTAACTCAAAAGGATCAAGTTTCACACCAGCACAGACAACAGAGGAAGGTTCGTCAAACAAGTACAAGCCTCCAACCACATGTCCCTTACCGATAGTCTTTCCAGTCATTAGGTCCTGAAAAACACAACTATCAGAAAAGAATATTACCGAGCAATGCATATCACAAGTAATCCGACTAATTGAGAGTAAGCTGAATGGGTTTCCAGGTGTATGTAATACAGAATATAGTGACAGTCCCGAAGAAAGACAGACAAATCATTTTCCACGGACTATCAGCGAACCACCGTTGCCACATGTAATATTAGACATACGACCAACCGGTATATAATTTCGTATCATATCTGTGTCGCCTGTCAAGTGAGCAGACGCACCAGAATCAAGGACCCACTGCTTCGACTGTACCACACATGCCGCTGAGTACCCTGCGGTGGACCCAGAAGTAGAAGCTTCACCTCGAAGTTGAGCTTAAAACTCAACAAAGTCTGCATATGCTTCATCAGTCATTTGTACGGATCGGCCGCCAAGATCAGGAATATCTGAGGACATTGGCGGCAGGAGTTTTAGTACACTGTCACTGGAAATGACAATGTAGACCACAATTGAAGCAGGTGCGCAGTTGACCTCAATCATAACTGCCAATGCCTCGTCCACCATCACGGCCAACATTATGGCCACCACGTCGTCCACCACGACCACCACGAAATCCAGTACGAGCGGCTCCCAGAGCAGATTGATCAGCGGAAGCATCACTTGGAGATATCTCGACGACCTTTGCTGCCCGTAGGATACGAAAATGAGCTTCCATTAGAGATTGAACCTCAGCTCCAGCAATGATCTAAGAGCGAGCTAAGTCTACATCAGGACGGAGAGACAAGATATGTCATGACATGAAGCTGCTCCCGTTGAGTCCTTGCTTCATTGATATCCGTCGTCAGAGGTAATACACGGTCAACTTCATCGACCATAGCCTTAAAGGCCCGGAAGTGATCCTTATGAGACTTGTCATCCTGTTCCGTCCGGTAGATGCCGACGACCGAGTCGTAGATACGAGACAAGTCGCATTTTTCATCAAACATTGTCGATAGGACCTCACATAAGTCTTTTACCGTATCCGTGTTCTGAACCATGTCCTCCACCGATGGTTCCATTGAGTTCATCAACTGTGTAAACAGTCGACTATTATCTATCTTCCACTGCTCAAATGTAGGATCAGTCGTCTCCGGAGGGTTATCAATCAAATGCTTGGACAACCGCATTCCTCGAAGTATTTTCTCAACCTTCTTCTGCCATGTTGAGTAGCCATCTGGTCCGTCCAACCGCCGATAGACGAGTCGAATCAAAAAAACCGTCGTGCCAGTGTCCGTTGGTCCCGCTAATGCGTTCCCGACACCGGTAGTAGTAGTAGCACTGCTAGTTGCATCAGTGTTAGTCATCCTGCACTTAATTTGACTGTCGCTGGATCTTCTCAATCCCAATAATCACATCAACTTTACCGATGCGCTATCAACATGGCCAGAACTGGCACGCGCATGGAAAGTAGAGATCGTATGGGGATCACACAAGCCATGTTACAGAGGTAACCCAGGTCACTCTCTGTATAAATCCTGATGTGGATATCGGGGTAGAACGGAAACAAAGATCCACGTAAACAAGCAACTTGTCTACTCTTTGTTAACTCCTGGAGCCGTAATCTAGGAACAAAGGTTGTGCAAACAAATCATTGTCTACCCTCTAGCTTCGATATACGCTCCTGAAGTCGTAATCTAGGAACAGAGGTTGTGCAAACAAATTGTTGTCTACCCTCTGGCTTCGATATACCTTTTTTTTTGGAAATTAGGGTTCAGACATGAAGGAGGGACGGCGTCTGAGGGTTAGGGTTTAGGATTTTTGGGCTGCATAGTGGGGTCGGGTGCAGCGGAGGGGGGCGGGGGGTGGGGGGGCTGGCAGCCTGCTGGTGCAGGGGGGAACAACGGGAAGGAGTGGGGAGGCCGCAGGGAGGCGACCAGGGAAGCAGGCAAGGGGGTGCAGGTGGCAGGAGGCAGGGGGGCTGAAGGGGGTTTGGGGTTGGCGGCTAGGGTTTGGGATAGAGTTTTTTTTTTGGTGGGGAGAGAGAGGTGGATGGGTTATGGCTCTGATACCATGTAGAATAGGAATGATAGATTGATTCATTAAGAAGAGAGGGGAGTACATTATACAGGAGAGGCTAACCCCTCTCCCTATTAGTCTACCCGATGTGGGACTAAACTCAACTTAACACATAACTCAACAATACACACTTGAAATTTGCCTCTTTGATGTAGGACTACTTTCTAGAGAATAATTTCAAAAACAGCATAAGTATTAACATGTCATATCTGGATAGGATGCAGTTTACAACAACAACAACAAAGCCTTTATTCCAAAATCTTGGAATCGGTTGTTTGAATCATCTTCTTCTATTCAGCTCTGTTAAGAGTCATGTTCTCGGTAATTCTAACAAAATTCATATACTTCTTTAACTTCAAACCATATTCGTCTAGACTTACCTCTAATCATAGCGCTCCATTAACTACTATATTTAGCTCCTCATTACAGGCACATCTATTGGTCTGCAGTTTTCACATTCAGAACTTAAAGAATTTGTGCAAACTCAACATATCTTTAAAAAGACTAGAGATACTATAATGACTAATAGCCTACTAACAGAAGTTCTGCTTGTTATACTCGTGGAGCAGCCAAACACAATACCACCCCACTACTATAGTTTGATTTGAAGCCAACAAGGAGTTCATAAATATACCTGTTCTATGAAATGGGCAAGTCGGGTCTGGGAACTCAGGAACCGCTGAATGAAGGCGTTTATTGACTTTGATGGACCTGTCGTAGTCATTCCAGCAAAGAAATGACTTCTCAGATAAGGCAACGCCCAGAGATTTCGGAACCCAAACAAATTTGCTATGTGCCTGTTTGTATGGAGCCCGAATGAATCCACCATTTCCCTCCATCCCAACTCAAAATCTTCGACCATTTCTAGATTATAAAGCCTATAGAACTCTGCTTTCCAGTCACTATATCGTTCCCCAAGAACAGCATTAAACCAAGATGGGAACTTTGCCACAATGAGCCATATGCAAAGGGCATGCTTTGTGCTTGGCATTTCAATAGCTATAGCTTCTTTGAGACACATATTTTGGTCAGTGAGAATTGTTTGCGGCGCTCTCCCGGACATGAACGTCAGAAAAACCTGTCATATATGAGAACCTTAGTGACTCACATTGATGTGAGATCTAAATCTAAATTCAGCTAGGAAGTTCCAAATTTCAATGATACAGATACATATTGGTAGTAACTGTTCAATTAGTACTTTGTCCAACTTGTTTAATCTGATGGTAAGTTTGCATACATCTTGGCCTTCCTAGAATCTGATTACAAGGATTTCAAATTATCTGCAATGTAAAAAAGAATGTAAAATCTGCAACCTAACTCTTTAGTATAAATCTAGATAGTACCAAGCTGGGATCTAATGGCATTTGAACAAATATTAGTATGTGGAAATTTGTGTTCCTACAATCTTTATTTGTATACCACGAACTAAGGTTGGATATATGTGATGTATAAATTATTGTCTTATAAGCGCTGTTACTGCTTCTACATATGTCTGATGGGGACATTATAGAATATAGAGTCATCACATGCGTCTCCAGTGAGATATTATGAGCGTCGGGATTCCACAAGGTGCGACACATGCATCTGTGGCATTGAATATTTTTTATTTTGCACCAGTACTTTTGGTTTGCTCATTTGTTTGGGCTTAGTATTTCATTGTCAGCACTATATTATTAGTTGTTTAGTTGTTTTTAGTCTCACATTGGGTTTGAGTTAGTGACGTGGAGTTCTATTTAATAGACCCCTTGTAGTTGTTTAGAATTATTGATGATTAAGAATAAAATTCAGAGTTTGATTGACTTAAATGTTAAGAAAATTAATTTAAGTTGGGTGTGATACCCAACTCATCTAAGTGATTTGACACGAGACTGACTCATCGGGCTTGGTGCGATACCGAACCCTAATTTATCAAAAATAATAGAGAAGCTGCTACAGTATCGTCCAGTGTTATCAGGATCGTGGGTCGCTTTGGTATGTAGTATGGGTACGCGGTACAGTACCTCAGCCAGTACGCGGTGCGGTAGGAGTAGGCTTATTCGGTACGCTATTTGGGGTCGTTGTTCATTTTTATCTGGGTCGTCTTTTGTAACATATACAATTATATAGAAGTATACACTATATAAGAATAAAATAAAAATGATTAATTAAACAACAAATATTGAAAATATATGGCAACAACTCCACAAAAGTCAACATTTGTATTAATACCACCCACACAAAATAAAATTTAAAAACATATTTCTTGTAACTAAACCAAATATCATAAGTTCATAACCAAAGCCATCAAAATCCTATTCTCAAAAAAGACGACCCATCAAAATCCAAACGCTATTTTGGGTCATTGTTCTAAAAATCGCTAGGCGGACTCGGTGCGTCCAAGATCCGCCTAGCGCCTAGACGCTAATTTTTTTTAAGATATATATATATATATATATATATATATATATATATATATATATATATATATTGTGCAGCAGCACTCAAAAAATCAGGAATTCAAAATTTCAAAAGGGGTTCGGGATCCAATTTTTTGGGTGAAGAATTCTTAAAAAAAAAAATTGCAGCAGCACTTAATGTTCCAGATTGCTCACGTGCCCCCCCCCCCCTTTTATTGTGCAGCACCATATTCCATACCTCGTTGACTGCAACAGTACATTCTTCAAAAAATAAAAAATAATAACTATGCAGCAATGCTGCTCTTCAAGAATGAAAAGAAAAACAAGAGAGAATAAAGATTGGAAGAAAGAAAGAAAAAAAGAAAAAAAGAAAAAAAGAGTGTAAGAAGAAGAAGCAACAGCATCAAGAGCAAAGAAGAAGAAGCAGCGCTGCAGCAGCAGCAGCAGGATCTCCACCCTCCGTAGGGATCGCTAAATTTGACGACTTGGATCGCGAACGCACCCCGTTCGAGGTCGTTCGTCCCAATTCGTGGGACGTATGAGGGGTTGGCGAATTAGGCATCATTAGTATCGTCGCTATACTTCGTAAGATCCCGCAACCAACAAGCCTCTTCTTAGCTTCCGAAGCATCGATCCGAGTCGATATTCCACGTGACAGGTGACCCTGCACCCTCTCATTATTTATCGATTTATGAATTGTTATTGTTGCCCACAAACAGAGATTGTGTATTTTACAAATAAACGCATGCCTTTCGTTTGCTTTCCACTATTATTAAATTTAGAGCTTTATTATGGATTTGGTGATCTAAATTTTGGAAGTATCTTTTTGTGACTTATCGCTATGTTACGAAGTTAATTTATACTCATATATTTTTTTTTGCAACGGACTCGAACCATTCTGTTTAATTTGAGTCGTCGTCTTATTTAACTGAACACAAAGACACCACTTAAGTGGTTAAAATTTAAAATCAAATGTTGTCCCACATCATTTTTGGTATCAGAGCCCGGTTACTTGCTCTTTGCATCGCTCTTAATTAGTCCACGTAGTTCTAGATTTGCCTCCAGACCTAGGTAATAGTTCTACATTTAACATACAGGATCTGGATCCTTACAAATGTCAGTTCACTCCACTTGACACCCCTTTGCGGGTTCTGATGAACCACACATTGAGCCAATTCTAGATAGCCCTCCAGTAGCCATATTACCTACATTTTATTCATCTGCAGCAAATAAGATTGATAATATTATAAATGATGAGATTATCTCTATACGAGATGGCGATTGCCGGAGGTACTTAGAAAGGTCTTCCCGAGTCGGATGATTCATGGATTACACATGAGGAGTTGTAGCATCTATCGAAGCCGTCAGAACTAGCACCCAGCAGAGTCACTCGTCAAAGCCGAGTTTTCTCCCACCCGGGGAGAATGATGGGGACATCATAGAGCCCCCACGTGCACCTCCAGTGAGATATTATGAGCACATGAGATTCCACATGGTATGACACATGCACCTGCGGTATTGTGTATTTTGTTTTTGTACCAGCACTTTTGGTTTGCCCGTTTGTTTGAACTTAGTATTTCATTTCAGCACTTTATTATTAGTTGGTTAGCTGTTTTTAGTCCACAGGAATGTTAGTGGTTGAGTTAGTTATGTGGAGTCTATTTAATACACCCCTTGTAATTGTTTTGAAATTAAATGATTAAGAATAAAATTCAGTTGAGCCAGTTAGTTAAAGTTGAATAAAATTCAGTAGAGCAAGTCAATTAAAGTTGGGTGTGATACACGACTCATTCAAGTGACTTGGTGCGAGACCGACTGATCAGGCTAGGTGCGATATCGAACCCTAATTTATCCAAAAAAAAGAGAGTAGGATCTGCTGCACTACTGCCGTTACAGTAATGCTACAGTATCTCTGCTACAGTAGCTCCTTGTTAGATCCGCAACCTACAAGTCTCTTCTTGGCTTCCGAAACATCGATACGAGTCGACATTCTACGTGACAGGTAACACTAACCAATAACCATCTTTGTGAGCAAGAGTTGAACTTGTGAGTTGTAAACCAAGTTGGCATAATCAGTGAGTTATTAAGAGCTTTTGTATTCCAATGCAATTATCAATAAAAGAGTTTATTTTCGTATGTTCTCTTGTGACTTCAATTTGTATTATTATTCTGTTTCAATGTTGTTGTTTTGAGATATATCATTAACTGTGAATCATCATACCTTGTACAAGTACAATTTAGACTTTTACGGTATCACGTTCAATGGTTACTTTTCGGTTCTGCGGAATCGAGATGTGACACAAGGCACCTTTCCTTAACGTGTAGTATTGTAACATTGATCTAAGATTCTAAGAAACCTTGTAAGGTTGGGGATGGTGTTCGACTTTCAAATCAACCTTGGACAAAATGGACAATGAGATTGCATTGATACTGCTTTCACTATCAACGATCATCTTGTAACTCTTATTGTCAAGTTTTATAAAGGTGTGAAAAATTGCAGTGTGTTTTCAATCGTCAATAACCTTAGGTTTAGGCTGAGAAACGTGCACCTAACAACATACAATCTAGCTCCAAGTGCCTAACACAACCTTTGACAGTTTCTTCCACCTCACTTCCTTCGTGACACAAGTACCCATCATTCTGATACTCAAAGTAAGAATCTTCATTTACACCCTCAACATTGATGGGTTCTTCTATGAGGGTGATCTTGGAAGGACTTCCACATTGGAAGCAACATGTTCATACCCTTGACACATAACACTTAGTATTAGATCCTACCTTTGAGTAATCTTGTTCTATACCCTTGTCCTTGTCTTTGTGCTCTACTTTAGGCTGGGAAGAACTAGGAGTATACTTGTATTGGGGCTGATTTGACTACTTACTTGGGTACTGACTCAATCTATGTTGTTAGGGGAGTGCGCCTCGACCTGGGAAAATATTCCCCGTGTCTGAAAATGGGCGTCTAGGTGGACGCCTAGGGTCGACCAAGGGTAGACCTGGGCGGGCGCCTAGAGTATTGCTCCTGTTACTGCTCCAAAAAGGAAAAGAAAAGTTGTTGCTTAAGCTACCGGTACTGTTGCTGCTTCTGCTTAAGCTACCGGTACTGTTGCTGCTTCTGCTGGTACTGTTGCTGCTTAAGATACTAGTGTTGTTGTTGCTGGTACTGTTGTTGTTGCTGCTTAAGCTGCTGCTACTGCTCTACTTCTATTTTCTTGACTGTGATCTGGGCGGACGCCTAGGCGGAGGCTGGTAGGTTGTCGCCTCACCTCGCCTAGCGCCCAGTACAACATAGGACTTCATGAATTATCTTGATATTGATTCGAAGAGATTTTATCATTACGACTCCTAAAATCGTGAGTCTTAAAGCTGACATAACCTGGCTTCCTCTAAATCCTGAACTAAACGGTAAGATGCTTCTAGGGTCCCTATTTATCGAGCAAAAAGTTCGGCTCGAAGATTGTCTCGTAAGCCCGCTCTAAATCTAGAGAGAAAATGATCTAAACTCACAGATCCAAGTATGTTGCATCTCACTAAAAACTCATCAAACTTAGCAACGTTCTCTTTCGCGGACTTATTGCCTTGAGTAAACTGGTTTCACTCATCTAACAATCGAGGGTAAAAACATAGTGGCAAGTACTTTTTTGTCATTCTCTTCATTTCTTGCCAAGTTTGGATGTACTCCTGTCCTCGATTTTGCCTCAACAACTTAATGTTGGACCAATATTGGCTAGCTTGTTCAGTTAACTTCATACTAGCAAGTCGAATGTTTCTCGCATCAGACATGTCATACCACTTAAAATAGTCGTCTATTTCTCTAATCCAAACTAGAAAGTATCGCAGATCGGGACAACCATCAAAAGTTGGAGCATCAATCTTGATACATTTTAAGTATAGTTCATCCGGATCAAAATTATTTTCCGATAATTCGGCCGACGATTTGGAGATCCCGAATCATCATGGTCTATATAATGATAGTAATTATTACGAGGGTAACGAAAATCATTACGATGATCTCAAAAATCATTACCAAGAGAACTTTGCCTACAAGAAGGAAAACTTTGCCCCCGAGGACGAGGACTTTGTCCCCTATGAGGACTTTACCTATTTTGTCTTTCTACCCTATCAAGCTTTTCTCGGGTCTCTGTTTGGAAGTCTTGGATTTCCTTTGAAGCTAACGAGGGTATTGTTTAAAATAGCAAGTTGGTCATTTTCCTTCAGAAAATTGGGATCATGTTGTCACCCATGTTATCGTTTGAGTGGTCTAACGAATAAGACAGACCGTTATGAATTGGCATGCACTAGATGATCCTAGTCTATATGAAATTGAGGAAAAAATAATCCTGATGGAATCTTAGTATAAACTATAAAATATAATCTATATGATGCAATCAACCAGTTATTATCTTGAGTTTGTGAAGGATAATATTGTTTAATAATAACATAAAGTTGATTAGACAAACTAGATCAACTCAAAAAAATTCGGATTAAGTGAATGGATCTCTTCAGTGGCATGAGACTCAATAATGTCATATCGCACCAGAACCGCTTCCTTCAAAGTCCTAATGAGCTATGTATAGTTGGCAACACCGAGACACGGATACCAAAAATCCTTAATGTCAATATCTAAGTAAATTTTAAATTTAAGTCAATGTGATTTTTGGTCGATAGATGATGAAATTCCAACCAAATTTTGTAGGAGTTTTGCCCTAAAAATAATTTATGCAGAATAACCTACTAACTAAATGTACAAACCATGTTCTGATACCAAAATAATATGATACGTTTTTTGTGCAGGTATAAGTTCAACATTCAAATTGTAAAATATGTTCACCAAGAAGCAGAATTAATTTCAGTAGTTGATTTTATGGAAGTTGATGTAGAAAATTATTGTAATATGATAATTAGCATGCATGTAATTAATTTAAATCAAATAATCTTTTCAAACAATTATTGTAATCTAAATATTCTATTTTTAGCACAATCACAAGATTAATATAGATATAGTTGATTATGTCATTTCAAGCAAAATTATTCTCACAATATTTGTAGACAGCAAGAATTAATAATATATAAGAGACTAATGATAACTAACGATATTTAATAAATTGAAAGAAACCTAATTAATTACCTGGCACCTGGTAGAAACTTGACCGTCGATTGATGTTGGTGGTGAAGAAGATGGTTGAAGGCGATAGTTGGAGTTCCAGCGAAGGTGAATGTGGCGAGGTTGACAACAGCTTTGGGAAAATGATGGTGGTTGGATTTTTTTAAGAAGATAAAGAATAAAATATAATAAACTAGGACATGATTTACCCTCCACACCTAGGTTGGATTGGACTTCACACCTCAGTCAGAACAAACGCACAAATAATTACAAAAGCAAAACATCAAGCATTTATTATTTCAATATTTTATAAGTTGTCTTTTCTATAATAAACATGTCTTATTTATATAAGAGGAGCAACTAAAACGAAAACTACAACTTCCGATGAGGGACTAAAAAAATAGAGTAAAATTTAACTAAACGATAGCTAATAACAAGTCTAGAGCTTATCCAAATAAAATAAAACAAAATAGAATTCCCATATCCAAGCTAAATCTGTTTAGTGGTCGGTTCACCATACCACGTCTTCTACGTCTTATATACACACACCAAGGTTGACGAGTGTGCGTCTAGATGTCCTCATCAATTTCTGACTTGTTCACTTTTTTAGTCTTCTATGGGGCCCGCGTGTTTCAATTCCGACAATTTTTCGCATATAACTTATTCTAGACTATCGGACATTCTATTATCATTTCTCTAATTATTCAATATATTTGGTTGTAAATTTCGAGAATATAGGTTGAGTTCTTCCAATGTCCAACACGTTCGTGTCTGACACGTCGACACTGCACTAAACGCGAATTACACAAGTATATTACACGTATTGTTTATTATTACACTATAAATGTTATCCTCGTTATAAATTATAAATTTTGTTACTTGTTTGTGACACAATGACTTATGCACGAGAGAGGTTATAGTAATTGATTCCGATTTGAGTTATTATGTGATTCGTGATCTAGTTTTCATTGATCATTGTCGTGTCACATATATTGAGAGAGAGCCAGGTGAGGGAGTACTTTAGTAGGCATGTGGTCTGCCTAGATTGTTCACTATAGATAGTCGTCATACAACACATGTATCAATGTGTCCTACCTTATATCAATGTTGCAAAAATCAACCTAGTTGGCAGAATAGTCAGCACCTAGTCGCTAGGCGGCCTTGGCCGCCTAGGATATGGAGAAAATCGACCAAAAACTCAAAAATCCCCAAATTCGACAGAAAAATTGATAAGTTGGGCGCCTAGTCGGCCGACTAAAGCTGGATTTTGAAAACATTTAAAAAAAATGGGTACAGACCCGGCCCGACCCGGAAACCCAAATCGATTCAAACCCTTAAAACTCTCGAGCAACAACCAAAAACCAAACCCAAAAAAAATTTACTTGGACGTCAGTCGAACAAACGTCGACGCCGACCAAGCAGCAGCCGCAACCCACGGGTGACTTTTTCATATTTTCTTCTTTTTGCCCTTAGTGGATAAGCACGATGATATTTTTGATGATTGATAAGCACTTTAATCTATCTTCTTTTGTTTTCGTGAATTTTAGATTATGTATAAGACTTTATCAGTTTGGATACTTAATACTTTAATGACATATGACATATATTACATAAATATTATTATTTTTTCACACACATATATTTATATGATATGTATTAGCATATTTTTTAATATATATACATATATATATATATATATATATATATATATATATTGTTAAGTTGAATAATATGATGATTATTATTAAGGAGGGTGTTACATATATATAAGAGAGGCCAACCCCTCTCACTATTGTTCTATCTGATGTGGGACTAAAGCTCAATACTACTAATACTTAACACCCTCCCTCAAGCTGGAGCATAGATGTTAATCATGCCCAACTTGCCCAACTTGTTACACAGAAATTAAATCTGAGGACCCAAAAAAGACTTTGTGAAGATATCAACTATCTGATCATCGGTCCTCACATGGTAAAATTTTATCATCCACTTTTTATACTCGTCACGGACAAAGTGGATATCAATTTCAATGTGCTTCGTCCTTTCATAAAATATATGATTTGTAGCAATATGGATAGCAAACTGGTTATCACACCACATATGTGCTACTTTAGATTCTGTTTCTTCTCCCAGCTCTTGTAGAAGATGCTGCATATATAACACCTTTGTTATGCCATAAGCAATGGCCCGATATTCTGCTTCCGAACTTGACCGTGCTATCACACTCTGCTTCTTGCTCTTCCACGATACCAAGTTTCCGCCAATAAATACCGAGTAGCAAGACGTAGACCGTATATCTGTCAGGCTTGCACCCCAGTCAGCATCGGTAAAACACTCAACACGAGTATGTCCATGAATCTCCATCTGAATTTTTTTTTCTAGATTCTAGACTAGATAACACAGAATTCTGAGAACTGCCTATCAGTATGGAACTCGTAAAGAAGCCATAAATCTACTTGCTACACTTACGGTAAAGAAAATGTCCAGACTAGTCCTGACTGCCAAGTAGTTGAGTTTTCTAACCACTCGGCGATACTAATCCAGATTGGTCATCAGGACCCCCTCATCTAGGAGTAACTTTGCCCCTGGATCCATGGGCGAGGATGCTCCCTTGGCTTGCATCAGTTATGCATCATTTAGTATGTCCAGCACATACTTTCACTGAGACATTATAATGTCATGCTTACCGGTGCGACTTCAATGCCAAGAAGTAGTTCAACGATCCCATATCTTTGGTCTGAAATTGTTCTCCCATAAACTTTTTTAGTCCTGCAATACCCTGGTTGTCGTCTCCCGTGATCACAATATCGTCAACATAGACACCAAGTAGTATCCTTCCAGCTGATGTCTGTCGGTAGAATACCGAATGATCCTTCTTTGATTGACACATGCCAAACTGAGTAACATATGTAAATCTACCAAACCATACACGAGGTGATTGTATGAGACCGTAAAGGGCCTTCCGCAGATGACACACTTTACCCTCCCTTGCAACGAACCCGGAAGGTTGCACCACATACCCTTCTTCCTCAATATCTCCGTAGAGAAATGCATTCTTGATATCCAACTGAAGCAATGGTCAGTCATAGCGAACAGCTAAGGCCAAGAGTACGTGCACAGATGTCATCCTGGCAAATAGGGAGACAGTCTCAAAATAATCCTCACCATCAATCTGAGAATATTCTTTTTTAGCCACCAGACGAGCCTTTAGGCAATCGAAAGTGTCATCCGGTTTCACCTTGATTGTTAACACCCATTTGCAACCTACTGCCTACTTAAATCTACCAAGTCCCAAGTATTGTTCTTCCGAAGTTCTTTTATCTCCTCCATAGCAGCACGCCAACCGGGAGTTTGAGACCCTCCTCGGCAGTATTGGGAATCTGAATACCATCAATAGTAACTATCAAGGACTGAATGTGGCTCGCGAGCCCTTTGTAGTTGTGAACATACAAGGGATGATCACAACAGGCACGACGAGATCGAGCTGGTAGAACAGGCGGAGGTGAATCAGTGGAGCTAGAGGAGGATGGCTCTTTGACTGTGGGCACTATCAGCGATGTTTGTTCGGGCGATGTCGGTACTAACTGAACCGGTGTATGCGGACCGTCGGACCTGGAGACGGTGTTTGCGGACCGTCGGACCTGGACACCCGTATGGGGGACTGTTGTGTTTGAACAGGAAACAACAAAAAATTCTCTTCTGGATAAACTTTGGGAACTAGATCAGTAGTTTGTAGAAGTGGAGGAAACTTGGTTTCAACGAAGGTAACATCCCGAGAGAAAAAATACCTCTTCAAGGTAGGAGAAAAATACTGATATCTTTTCTGATCTTTAGGATACCCAAGAAAAACACATTGGATTGCGTTAGGATCTAATTTAGAAAGGGTCGGTCGGGTATCCCGAACATAGCACAAGCAACCAAAAAATTCGAGAGGTAGAGGAAACGGCTCTCGTTCGGGATATAATTGAGAAAATGGAGTAGCATAATTGAAAACCGACGATGGCATACGATTAATAAGATAACAGCAAGCTGTAAGTATCACATCCGACCAAAAAATTTGGGTGTACGTGCTTGAAACATAAGAGCACGCGTTGTTTCCAAGATATAGCGATTCTTGCGTTCGGTCACATCTTTCTGTTGTGATATGTAAGGACAGGTGGTTTGGTGGATGATGCCATTGCGGGACAGATGAGTAGGGGTGCAAACGAGCCAAGCCGAGCCAAGCTTTCATAAGCTTGAGCTTGGCTTGATTAGAATTAACCGAGCTCGAGCTCGAGCTTGATAATTTGTTTATTTTAGAGCTTGAGCTTGGCTCGAGCTCGTTTATATTAAGCTTGAGCTTGGCTTGGTTTGAGCTCGAGCTTGGCTTGATAAGCAAGCTTGATTCAAGCTTGATAAACAAGCTTGATAAGCTCAAACTCAAGCTCGTTAAGCTTGATTTTGAGCTTGTTTAGCTTTATTTCAAGCTCATTAAGCTTGATTTTGAGCTTAACGAACTTGATTTCAAGCTAGTTAGGCTTGAATTCAAGTACCTATAATATTAACAATTTATTTATAAAAATTTAATTTAAAAAGTTCCTTAATATCAATTATTAAGGACATATAATTATATACAAATACAATGCACACAACCATATTGTTATACAAACATGCATAAAATTAGAATTCAACAAAGAACAAATTTAAATTTAAATAACAAAATAAATTTGTAAACTGCCAGCAACGAGCTCCTAAACGAGCTTCTAAACGAGCCAGCTTACGAGTCAGCTCGCAAGCTTCTAAACGAACCAGCTCGCGAGCTCAAACGAGCCGAGTACTTCTAAGCTTGAGCTTGGCTCGTTTATTAAACGAGCTCGAAAATGAAGCTTGAGCTTGGCTTGTTTACTAAACGAACCGAGCTCAAACGAGCTTTTATCAAGCCGAGCTTCGAGCAGCTTGCGAACGGCTTGGCTCGTTTGCAGCCCTACAGATGAGTATTGAACTCACGAGATAGATACTCACGACCATTGTCACTTTGAAAGCATTTAATCGGAACACCAAATTGTGTTTTGATTTCTGCATAAAAATTGTACCAAATTTCAAATAATTCGGAGCGATTTTTCATCAGGTAGACAAAAGTGACATGTGAGTAGTCATCAACAAATGTAACAAACTACTTGAAATCCATCATTGATTCAACCGAACAAGGTTTCTATACATCAGAATGCACCAACTCGAAAGGAGCGGATGCAATTTTATTATGACTCACTGGATAGGGAACCCGGTGATGCGTAGTCAAACGACACGACTCACAATGAAAACTAACTGGAATATCTAAAGATAGGTACATTTTCTTGAGAGCTTGGACTGATGGATAGCCTAACCGACAATGTAACTCTAAAGGATCGAGCTTTACGCCGGCACAAGCAACAGAAGAAGGTACATCAAACAGGTACAAGCCTCCAGCCACATGCCCTTTACCGACAGTCTTTCCAGTCTTTAGGTCCTGAAAAACACAACCATCAGAAAAAAATGTTACCAAGTAATGCATGTCGTGAGTAATCTGACTAATTGAAAGTAAACTGAACGGGTTCCAGGTTTATGTAATACGTCCACGGACTATTAGGTGAACCATCATTGACAACGGTAATATTGAAAACACGTCCCACCAATATATAATTGCGTATCATACCTGTGTCGCCAGTCATATGAGCAGACGCACCAGAGTCAATCATCCACTGCTTCGACCTTACCACAGATGCCGCGGAGTATCCGACTGTGGATCCAGATGTGGATGCCTCACCACGACGTTGAGCTTGGATCTCAAGAAAATCTGTATATGACTCTGGAGTCATCTGGACAGATCGAACACCATCATCAAGAGCGTCTGATATAACATTGGCGACAGGAGCTTTAAGACACTGCTACTGGAAATAGCCTTGCAGACCACAGTTGAAGCATGTGCCCGGTCTTCCTCCATCACGACCGCTAGTGCCTCGTCCACCATCACGACCAGCATTTCGACTGCCACGTCGTCCACCACGACCACCATGAAATCTAGCACAAGCAGCACCAAGAGCAGATCGATAAGCAGAAGAACCACCCGGAGTTGTCTCAACGACCTTAGATGCCCGTAGGACACGATAGTAAGTTTCCATCAGAGACGGAACATCAGATCCAGCAATGATCTGAGAGCGAGCAGAGTCCGCATCAGGACGGAGAGATGCAAGATATGCCATGACATGAAGCTGCTCACGTTGAGTCCTCGCTTCACTGATATCCGTCGTGAGAGGTAATACGCAGTCGATCTCATCAGTCATAGCCTTAAATGCTCGAAAGTGGTCCTTATGAGATTTTTCTTCCTGATTTGCTCGGTATACGCTAACGACCGAGTCGTAGATACGAGACAAATCGTGTTTTCCATCAAACGCTGCCGCTAGGACCTCCTATAACTCTTTCACCGAATTCGTATTCTGAACCATGTCTTCCACCGATGGTTCCATTGAATTCATCAACTGTATAAACAATGGACTGTCATCTCTCTCATTGTTCAAATATGGGATCAGTCTCGTCTGGAGGGTTGTCAGATGCTTGGACAACCGCATTCTCCGAAACTTCTCGACCTTCTTTCGCCATGTCGAGTAGCCCTCAGGTCCGTCCAACCGTCGATCGACAAGTCGAATTGTTAAAATCGTAATGCCAGTGCCCGTTGGTCCCTCCATTGTGTTTTCGACACTGCTATTTGCCTCAGTGCTTGTCATTTTTCAGTGTTTCTGATTCGACCGTCATGTTTGATCTTTCCAATCCGATAATCACATCAACTCTGTCAATGCGCTAGAAACGTGACCAGAACCGGCATGCACATGGAAAGCAGAGATTGAATATTGATTACGCAAGCCAGGATAGAGAGGCAACCCAGGTTACTCTCCGTTAGATCCTGATGTGAATATCGAGTAAGGAAAGACAGATTCACGCAAAACAAACCACTTGTCTGCTTTGTTAATTTTTTGATGCCAATGTTGAGAGTTAGAGGTTTCAGCAAACAAACTATTGTTACCCTCTGAGGATCCCAACAGTTTACTCCCGATGACAATGTTGAGAGTCAGAGGTTTCAGCAAACAAACTATTTACCCTATGAGAATCCTAATATTTGTTTTGAATATGGAAAGACGACTATGGTTTGGGGTATGCGGCTGGGTTAGGGTTAGGGTTTTTGGACATAGTTTTCAGTTCTAGAAAAGACCGCTAGGGTTAGGGTAAGGGTTTTGGGGTAGGTGCCGGAGGGGGGAGGTGGTCGGCAATAGGGGGCTGCAGGCGGGGGGGTGCAGGTGGGCAGGGGGCTACAGGAGGGGGCATGGGGTTGCAGGCAGGGCAAGGGAAAGAGCAGCAGCAACGGCGACACCAGCAAGCGAGGCCGGGGGTTGATCGGAGGGGGGCGGTAGCGGGAGAGCGAGGGCGGGAACTAGGGTCGGGGTTTTGTGGAGAGAGAGAGGTGGTTGGAGAGAGAGGGCTCTGATACCATGTTAAGTTGAATAATATCATGATTATTATTGAGGAGGGGGTTACATATATATATGAGAGGCTAACCCCTCCCTATTGTTCTATCTGATGTGGGACTAAAGCCCAATACTACTAATGCTTAACATATATATATAAAAAAAATTAATATATATATATATATATATATATATATATAAACTCAAAACGATTATTCTGACTAGTCCCCAACTAGTTCCCAATTAATCCATTTAATCCTTAGTCCCCACGAACCGACTAGCGGCCGACTAGCGATTTTTACAACCTTACCTTCTATTGTGGATAGTCGTCATACATTATACGTATCGATGTGTCGTATTTTATCCAAAGTAGTCTACATGCCGAAAATAATGTTCAAATCACATGAGTTACTTTTTGATATTATTATTGACTTACAGTTATTCCTTCCACATGTTATTGGTCTCTTCATCTTATTACATACTCTAATTCATAGTTTATATTTATTATTATTTCATTACCTCTCATATATTATTTCATCTATGTACTTCTTTTATTATAGAATTTCTACTATATTGTGTAACTTTATAGCTGTAATTATACTTTGCTCATATCATGATTGGATGATTATCAATGACAGACTTAGGAAGGATCTTTACCGTAACATCTATAGTCCTCATTAGAATGAGGTGGAGGTTCCTGTTGCAGATGTAGGATTAGTTGGTGATGCTATTCATGGTGATGCATAGTTCTACCATCTATAGTAGCTTATAGCCTTAGGGCATAGTACTATTTCTAGTATTTAATTTTAGCAGATTTATTCCTGATAACTCTTTTATGGCATGTACTTAAATTAATGGATCTATGGACGGTTTAGACTTCGTCTTATGCTGAGACCAAGGTTCAAAGTATCGACCGATACGCATCGGTATCGGCCTGATCGGTTTTTGACTGGACCGAGCTGATATGAGAGATAATCGGTATCGGCCGATAAAGTCTCAAATATTATTTTATCGGTCTGGATCGAAAGATATATCTGATACGAACTGATACGAAAAATTTTAAGCATCAAATTACAGTAATTAAAAAAACGTTGTTGAGATGGCCCCTTTCAAAAAAAGATTAATCAAAAAATTTAACCATCAAATTCCAGTAATACAAAACCGATACAGAACCGAACAAACCTCCGTGGTCCCTTTCTTCGTCGGTGTCGCCGCACGTGGTCCCTTTTTCCGCCGCTATTGCGGCACAGGAAAAGAGAATGGAGGTGGAGAGAAGGAGAGGAGAGAGAAATGAAGGAAGTGAATCTCTCCTCTCCGTTCTGTTCCGCTCGAACAAGGAGTGTAGGCGGAGAGGAGAGAGGAAATAGGTTTTGTAAGGATTTTGTAAGGGACAATGAAAACTGCACGTGCCCCTTTCCCCGCCCTAAACTAACCTAACCCGCATTTAAATGTAGCAATGAAATATATATATATATATATATATATATATACACACGCTGCTTTGAATCGAGCTCTTGCTGACCTTGAATGAGCAGTTCGACTACATAAACTGAAATAAGATCTCAAGATAAGAACTTGCCATAGGAATATGACACATGGCCTTAGAAAAGAGGACAGGTGTCCTTAGGAAAAAAAAACAAGGGATGGGACTGAGTTTTAAAAATTAAGAACTCATGAGTTCCTCTAGGAGGGATAAGAGGACAAGTGTCATGTTCTAGGCCCTTATATTTTTATGTTTAGGTCCTTAGGATTTTTGTTGAATGAGGTCATGGATAGGAGGAATAAGAGGACAGGTTTCCTGTTCTAGGCCCTTGTATTTTTATGTTTAGGTCCTAAGGATTTTTGTTGAATGATGTCACGGATAGGAGGGATAAGAGGACAGGTATCCTGTCCTAGGCAAATTTTTTTAATTGTCCTGTTTTAGGCGATTATATATATATATATATATATATATATATATATATATATATAATGGAATAGTTATGGGGACTTCTAAATTTTTGCCGATACTACCGATACTGCCGATACTTCCGATACCGATACTCATACAAAATGTCTGATACCGATACCAATACTTTGAACCTTGGTTGAGATACTTTCAGTTCATAGCATAGTTTAAAGTATCGGCCGATACCGATCCGATACGGCCGATACCGATACAGTTTGGCATGTCCCGATCCGATACCGACCGATACCCGATACTAACCGATACTGACATTAGAGGTCTCTTTTCCAGTCAATTCGGCAAAAAAATTTGAATTAAAAAGACCAATTAGAAAGGATGTAAAAGCATAGTAAGGTTGTAAAAACATATAAAAGAGGAAAACTTATCTATCGCATATAAATCAATCGGCAAGGATGACTACTATTTCATTCAATATAAAAAATACTAAGAAACAATACTGAAAATACTTTAAATTATGCATAAATGTATAAAATATATTCTCTAAAATGTTAATAATTTACTAATAGTTGTTTGCTTTCCGATACCAAAAAATCCGATACTCCGATCCGAAACTGCCGATACCGCCGATCCCGATACTCATAGGAATGGTCCGATACCGATTCTGATACCGATACTTTGAACCTTGGTTCATAGTTATGATGCATTAGATTGGGATGTTATTCATATTTTCATTATCTACATGTGGTAGCTTTTTATTGTTGAAAATGAGTTAGACTAGTATTCTCTTTGATTATGATACATGCTTGGATGATGGTTTACTTGATGGTTACAGTACATATTGAGGTATAGGCAGTGTACTACATCGATGTCGCAGAATAGGCTGGACGTACTCACGTCCTCGTATCTGATTATTCGAGAACGGGAGATGATAGGTTTCATGTGCAAATTTAGTTAACGAAATACAAGAAAGAGAATGGCTATGAAACTTACCTTCAAAGCCCATGAAAAAGACTGCACATTCTCCTCCCGAAGAAGCACACAGCCAAAGAAACTCGGCATCCCATAATTGTTCATGCCCAACCAGATGCCAAGGGGCATGTCAAATGCATTTAAACGGTGTGTTGTGTCAAACACAAGTGCATCTCCAAATACCTCATATGCCTGGACTGATGAAGCATACGACCAAGCAATGTTCTCCAATCTGTTATTTGTATCTACTGTGAATTCGTATCTAAAGTAAGGATCTTTATCCTTGATATTCTTGCACATTCTAAGTAGGTCCGTACTCTCTTCACCTTGGTCCACCTTCCTAAATGATTGAATAAGGTTTCTAACATCTTTCTCCGTGAAAGGCAAATATCCCGGTTCAACACACTTCTCAAGTTCCATAAGTCTCATCATCTGCTGCACAGAAATGCCAGTCTTTGCAAACATCAAGATCCGATTCTTATCGCTTTCTGATATTGTTCTGTAGGCAGGAAGGAAGCGCACTTGATTTGCTTCCAAGAGGTCATGGTTGTGGTGGTTAGCAAAACCTGTTACTCGCCAATCTGGAACCCCCATATCAGTGTTCTTGCTGATACGCAAATACGCCTGACACCCACAACGAGATGACTTCCTGTTTCTCTGTGGTTTATTTTCATTTGATACCTTCATTGGAGTGTTCCCAGCACGATGACAGACAAAGTAGCGCCTTGTGAGTCCCTTTCCAACCCCATCTTTTCCCTCAGTTCGATGACGACGAATTGAAAAGCCACTCAGCTTTGCAAATGCACTGTAGAACTCATAAGCATCATCATGGGTAACAAATCTTTGGCCGATGTAAGGAATGGCATCATTCGAAGTCTCTAAGGAGAGTACTGTATCCTCTTGAGATTCTCCTGTGCTGCTATTATCATCCAGAGACAAGGATCTTTGCTCCGCAGAATCATCATAAATACTTAACATTTCCCTGGCTTCTTCAGACATTACCTGTGCATCAGACCTTTTGAAGGGAAAACCTGCATGCAGCCAAAGCATCAACACAAAAGGAAAAAGTAAAATCAGAGAACAGGACTAATAGAACATATAAAGGAGGAAGTGAAAAGATGAAGGACAAGTTCTTGAATGACAAACTGAAAGAGAAGGAAAATAACATTACAAGTATTCCACTTAAAAAAGCAATAATTGTGTAGTTTGAAGTTGAACAAAGATAAACTCTAAATCTATAAAAGATACATTTGTCTTTGAAGATAAGCATTTGATAATGGACTTGAAAAATTCATATACACATCATTGTGGTTTCACAAAACCAGAACAGAATAAAATAGATATAACGAAAGCTCAAGACAATATAAAGAGCAGCACATGATTAGCATTTGATAGAAATAACAGTTGAGAAATTTTCAAACCCAAAATTGCACTGGTTCAAATAAGGATGAACTCTACATTTACAAACAGATCATGTGTCACTAAGAGAAGCATTTGATAGCACACCTGAAAGAATTCATGTCTACCCCATTGTGGTTTCACAAAACCGGGAGAGAATCAAATAGATGAAATGATAGTTCAAACCTAATACAAATGGTACTGTGTTAGCATTATTATTGATAGGAGAATCAGTTTACTAAATATGTTAAGCATGCATAGCAAATCCGATTAGGAGCGACAAGATAGTAGCTAAAGGAGCGCTAAGACTAGAGGTAAGCCTAAATGGATATGGATTGAAGTTTTAAAGAAGCATGATTTTTGTTAGTATTACAGCCCTTACCGGAGCTGAAGGGAATAATCAAGGTTCGCAGTATCAGAATCAGAGCCTTCCTATGAATATTGGCATCGGAGATATCGACAATATTGACGGTTTTGGATCGGAGTATTGTATTTTTGGTATCGGAAAACAAATACTTATTAATAAATTATTAAAATTTTAAATTAAGTATTTTCTGTGTTGTTTCTTAGTAGTTTTGAAATTGAATGAAATAGTAGTAACTCAGCCGATAAATAAGTTTTCTTCTTTTACATGCTTTACACCATTGTTGATTGGTCTTTTTCGTTCGATTTTATTTGTCGAATTGACTAGAAAAGAGATCTCCAATGTCGGTATCAGTCAGTATCGTTATCGGTCAGTATCGGATTTTGACATGACAAACCGTATTGGTATCGGCTGTATCGGATCGGTATCGGCTGATACAAGTATCGGAAGAAGCCGACCCCACAATTTTGGATAAAGGCTTGTTGTTATTGTTGTTGATGTTGTTGTTGTTGCTGCTGCTGTTGTAGCATGCATAGCAATGGATACATATGAATTTCATGTATCATATATATGTATATCTTAATGTCAGTTGAAGTACATTGTATAGTTCGTCGTCTATGTATTACAATCTTGACTGAGAAACATTTGTCAACCTAAGACAATTAAGAGGTATATCATATGTTGACATCACTTCCATTGTTCAGAATATTTAGCTTTGTCTTCATAATCAAGGGCTTCATGCAATAACGATAAGAAAGAAGATAAATTTCGACCTGAACATGGCTGCCTTGTGTTTTACAGGAGTCCTCACAACTAATGAAACCAGTATTTAAACCTAGCTCATCTAAGGATGGCAACAAGCAACCACCAACCTGACTTCCCGAACAGGTTATGGGCCATGTCTTCGAAGCCTAGGTCATATAGATGGGTTGACCCATTCAACATGATTAAGTAATTGGTCACGTCTGTCACGTCCCAATCTCCCGCAAGTTCAATAGTCTCCGCTGAACGTGAATCACCACGTTGCAGCGCTCCCGCAGGACAATCGTTCTCATCGGGACGAGATGCCGTACGAGCCTGGAGTTGCGCTCGCACAAGGCGATGTTGCCAAACATCAAAGTTATTATCGAAACGACCAAGTTGCAACAAAAGTCAAGTATTGTGTACCAAGCACACATCAGAGTATACGCAGCGAAGCTCTCGATAGGGTCCAATGAAATGCCACAAAGGCGATGTAATACTCTTGCTCTTTCCCTAGCCCACAAAGGTACTTACCGTTCATACATTATGTCCCATATATCCAAGCAGCGCCACTACACCTGCGTACCTGAAATAATGCCCACAAACATGGGTCAGTACACAGCCGTACTGGTGAGCGGGATAACCCACTCGTCTAAGCCGACACTAAGTAAAATAGTGAATGCAAACAGTTATATGGTGATCTTTCTAGTTGAATCCTATATTCGTTTTATGGCATAGGTATGACATGTTAAGGAAAGCTGTAAATCAAGTTAAGCGATGCAAGCATTCAACTCAAGCCAATCGACAAGCAAATATATATATCCAACTTGAAGGAAACTAACATACAAACCGTCCTACTCAAACCCAAGCAACACGGAAACCTATCGAACCATTATCCAAGCCTCAATATCAATCCTCAATCCAAACCTTAATATCCAATCTCGATATGCACACTCTTGCCGAGGCAAGGTGGCCACCGCCTACGCGAAAGCACAAACCAAACCAAAATAAAGCAAACTAACTCTTATCTATATGAAGTCACTGGCCAAGCCATAAAAGACTTTGATCGGACTGATCAACTGCAGTTCTACTCGAAACAGCGCTAAGTAGCGAGTCCGCCTGAATCGCATTAAACCGCCGGCACCGCGCCCGAGACATGTTACCAATTGTCTCCCCCATGGCCGAACGGCCCCGGTGCCCCGGAGCCTACCCGTTCGAGGAACCCCGTGCAACACAGGTTGTCCGTGACATGCAGACACCAAGTAGGTATGACGAGAGGATCGAACATTCTCGTCCCACCAACGATCCTAGACTCGTCCAACCAAAAATCCAACCAATATCCATAACCATTCTCCAACATATAGCCAAAGACACAAATCTCAAGTTATCCCCACAGGCACTATGTCGTTTCTCGACACAATGTTCCAATTGGTGCAACACCCCTCGCTCAGGACAATCCCGTGGTACAATGCCCCAACAATGACACAATGCCCTCGCCGATGCAGTTGTTCGGTTTCAAACCACAATTGCACGCTTTGCTTGACAAAGCGTCCAAGTGATACTCGTGCATGGATGCACGCTCGCTCGTATTACCCAACGTTCCAACTAAGATGTATAATTCCAACTGTCCAAGCATAAATCCAATTGTTTCTCCAACTGCCCCAAATATAATCCAACTCTAGCTCCAACTATCCAACGCGAAACCAAATCAAGCCACAAACCTATCCAAGCAAACAACGTACACTCTATGCACGCCACAGTGTAGTGATTCCCAAATTCCAGTCCAAGTGTTCAAGCCTTTATGTGTGTTCTATATTATTAGGCATGAAGGAGTAGAGGAGAAGGGACAGAGCCCACTCACCAAGTTTGATTCCGTTAAGCATGATGTCATGCCGATACGGCCAATCCCTTGAACCCATGATCCGATGGAAAGCACGATCTACTCAATTGGTATGACCGTGCGAGTAGGCCGTGATCTCCAAATCATCCGACCAATAGGACTAAGGAAGACAGTATTATCGCTCCAAATCCTACTATCCCAGTACTGCTCTGAACGAACACATGTTTCCATCGAACTCCGCTAGCGATCTGCACATGAGACCAACTCAATCAATACTTGTTCTCAAATCCAACAAATCAAATATAACCAGCTATTGCTTCATTCAATCCGACTATGCGTAACGCACCATGCGGTTGCGGGGCGTTACAACGTCTACATTAGGTTGTTGATTTGTTCGAATGGCAACTACACTTATTCAAAAGGTCTGGTCAAGGGCGGAGCTCCGCGGCGGGGCAGGTTGGAGCATGTTGGAGTCGGTGGCGAAGGCCTCGCGGAGAAACGGTGGAGCGGTCAACGTGTCGCGGAAAGGGGGGGCGCTGTTTTCAGCCGGCATAGTAGAACTGGTACTGGTTCTGGGCCAACCAGTTGTTTCCAACATCAAGTGTGCACAAAATTGTTTCACTATGTCTCCAAGAAGAGTTCTACAAAAACATTATGGGAGAAGCTACATTCTTTATACGAACGGAAGACGACTGACGACTGAGAGCAAGGTGTTGCTTATTCTCCAATTCGTCAATTCGAAGTACACAGAAGGACGACTCGGTGGTGCAACACCTGATTGAGGTTCATCAATCAAGTGCCTGTGAAGAAGATAGCGATTGATGACGAGCTTCATGTTATTGTTTGAGTTTTCTGTCGGATAGTTGGGAGACATTGGTGGTATTGGTGAATAACTTTGCTCCATAGGGAGTCGTCATGATAGTCACTCAAAAGTAGCTTGTTAAACGAGAAGATTTGGCGTAAGCAACAAAAATCATCAAACGAGTCCACTCTTGTTGCTTCTGAAAGGAAGGAGAGGCCTCAGTCACATGCGAGAACAAGAAGGAGCTCTCAAGGATTGCAAGGAAGGCTACCATCAATGTGTCGAGAGGGGTTACTGCAAACGGGATTGTAAGAAGCTCAAGGAGAGGATATTGTAAAGGTGGATCGCAAGGAAGGCTACCATCAATGTGTCGAGAGGGGTTATTACAAACAGGATTGTAAGAAGCTCAGGGATGACAAGGCGAAAGCCAAGGCGGAAGATTAGACGGCGTTAGGACCTCATCATCACACCTAAAGAAGCATTGTATTATTGTAGTGCGTGTCATAACCATAATTAGGTCATGGACATGAGAGCGTCTTACCACACCACTCCATATATGAGGGTCTTTACAATATACTGGAGCGGCAATTTTGGATGAGTGAAGATGGGACACAAGGGGATAGCGGCAGTTGTGGGCATCAATGTGCACTTGACGATGGAGCTTGGGAAAAAGTTTATCCTCAAGGAGGTTCGGCACATACCGAGTTTGCGTCTCAACCTGGTATCAATCGAGAGACTGGACGATAATGGTTGTCGCCATATATTTATAGACAAGGAATGGATGCTTACGAAGGATCTCAACCTCTAGCTCGAGGGTTATGTGTTGGGACATCTGCTTACGAAGGATCTCAACCTCTAGCTCGAGGGATATGTGTTGGGACATGTACAGGCTCAAGTCGCTAAGGTGTACGGGCAAGTTGTAGGCATCAGATGAGGACTCGAGAGGTATTCGGCAGGGTATTGTTGATTGACAGAGGCTTGCCGGGAAGAGTCTTCAAGAAGATTTGAGGAGAATGAAGTATTCAATTCATCGAGGGAAAGTGACGAATAAGGATGTGTTGGATCTTAAGGGTCAAACTGTCAGTTCAATGACGGTTGGTCGGTCTCTAAGTGTGAGTTGTTTCACGGATCTAAGTTCAACATCGGGTGGGGTGTCGGAGCTTATTGGAGCGACGTCTCTTTAAATAGATCAAAACAGGAAAGGAGATGATAAGGTGCAATCGACTCAAGAAACGATAGATACATCTCTATCTGCAAAGTTCAGGAGGGTTATGAGCCTTCAATGGAGTGCATTGCGCATGGACTTACTCTGCTCGAGGATGCAGATGTACGAGAGAGCTTTTATGTCGAATATGATGGTAGGTAGGCTCAAAAGCTTCAATCTCACGGGAACCACACTGTTCGCTTAGTCGGTGCAGGTAAGGGTGAAAAAACTATTCGAAACAGAAGCATGTTCAGGTGGAAGATGGAAGACAGGGACACATAGCCAAGACTTACGATGATATTGTTGGTCAGAAATATCGGTCTTGGTTGAGTCATTGATCTCGAAAAGATCCTACTGATAGAGGATGTGGGACACATGGCAGTAAACGTCGACATGGAAGACGAGCAACTGAAGATGACAGGAAAGGTAAATCGGAGGATTCAGGGTTGATGACGTTAAGGAATAGAAACTTTGTCGTGGGACGACAAGCAAACTCTGTCGTGGAACCGACAAGCATGGAGTCTGATTAAGGAGCCATGCTGGCTAAAACCCTCTCAACAGATCCAACCTCGATTCGAGGAGGCAGGGTTGTCTGGAGTGTCGTAAAGCCGGTGGCGAAGGCCTCGCGAAGAAACGGTGGAGCAATAGGCGTGATTTTATGGGGGGCTATTTTTAGCCTACACATTAGAAATGATATCAGTTCTAGGCCAACCGATATACCGGTTTTTCAACATCGAGTGTGCACAAAATTAGCGCTAACACGGTATACTGGCAACATACGTGTTTGGCTAACCAGAATCCCGGTTCGGGGCGTATCCAACATATTTTGGGTGGAGTTTTTTTTAGTAAGTTTGATCAAGATTCAAGGGTCCACATCTACTGGAGGCTAATTTAGGGGTTCCTAGTTCCGAAATTAAGGTTTTTTAGCCTTATATATTAAAGGCTAAGGGATTTGCGTTGGTATTGCTCTCAAGAGAGATTTAAGTGAAAATCTACCAAAAATTCTACGAGTGCTTCGTTCTCCCATAGGTCTTGCTCTTAGGGTTATGATCGGAGATTCGTCTGATCCTTATACTTGAACGGTGGAAAACTGCTTGCTAGGTGAAAAGTTCTAGCTTACGTTAGGGTTTTACGATTTCTTTTTTGCACTTATATTGTATCTTATTCTTGAGAAGTTGTAAGTAGTCGAGTATTAGGGCAAAGGAGTCAACAACATACTTTATAAACAATCTTTGATCAATATAGAGATTGAGATTTATTCGGCGGACATAGCCACCACATATTGCACGTTGATCTTGCTTGGTTCTATATAGCAAGTTTGTGGTTCGTTACTTTCTTTGTGTGGGTTCCATGGTCGATGCTCCCATATCCATTGTGTTGTGTGCAGTGTCCTAAAAATCGGGTTAGGCGCTACGCGCCAGCCCACCGCATCAAACACTCCATGTTCGGCGGTTCTAGGCGCTAGGCGGCCCTAGGCGGGCCCATGCGGCACCTAGGCGGACTGTGTTTTGGTGTTGGGGGGGGGGGGGGGGGGGGGTTTGATTTTTTTGAAATATATATATATATTTCGCCCGTCTAGATGGCACCTAGGTGCTAGGCGGATCTCCGGCGCACCGAGTCCGCCTAGCGATTTTTAGAACATTGGTTGTGCGCTTCTCTGAATCCCAACACAGGACACCCTAATGATAGTCCTGGATGGGTCTAGTTACCCATTTATGACCAACCTTTTGTAGTTTGGTCTGGTCGTAAGAAGGTTGAGCCATTTAAAAAGACTAAACCAGTCAACTTCACAGTAATCATTAGTACGTTGCACTATTCAATCCTAGCTTATATGTTTATGAATGGGTCTGAGTAACCATTTACAACAAAAACTTTTAAGTTTTGAGTTCCTTAAACACCCCTCACCAAACTTAGGCCGCTACCAAGTTCCCCTCCCATTTTGTCCCACCTCTACATGCCACCTTCAGCTGGTCTAGTGGTTTCCATCCTCCTACTTTTGTGTCCAGGTTAGAGCTTTCCATCCTTCGATAGTTTATCTTTTCTTCCTCGAGAGAGTGTTATCAGGAGACAGAAAGTTTTGGTAGTGTTGAAAATGATGACTTCTTAAACATATGGGACTAGGAGGGTGCTGAGCGGAAAATTGTGTTGTGTGGTCTTTGTGGCTCATGAACTTTTCTTTTATTTTTGCCAACAAATGGATAGTTGATAGAGCAAATAGAGCGCGGATCCCTGTTTGAGTCGGCAAGCAGAGTTGTATCTTTCTAGTGTCGTACTAATAAAAGAAAAAGAGTACCAAAGGCGAACGGTATATTTGGTACGCTTAAACTTAAAGAAGTAGAATGCTTTATTGTCGCGCTCCTTCCTCGCCCCTTCTTGTCTGCCTTTTTGCTTCGCCGGATGCCACTTCATTTTGTGTGAGGCTGTTTTATACGAAAGGAATTGGCAAAATGGGAGGATCTAAGTAACCATGGAAGAGTGGTCAGAACCAATGTTATCAGGATCGTGGGTCGCTTTAGTACGTGGTACGGTGCGGGTACGGTACCTCAGCCGGTACGCGGTGCGGTGAGGGTAGGCTTATTTTGTACGCTCTTTGGGGTCGTTGTTCATTTTTATCTGGATCGTCTTTTATACCATATACAATTATATACAAGTATACACCAAATATCATAAGTTCATAACCAAAGTCATCAAAATCCAAGTGAAAGAAAGCATAGACAATATTCTTGTAACTAAACCAAATATCATATGTTTATAACCAAAGCCATCAAAATCCGGGTCGCTAAATTTGACGAACGGGTCGCGAACGCACCCCGTTCGGGATCGTTCGTCCCAATTCGTGGGACGTAGGGGGGTTGGCGAATTAGGCAACTATGGTCAGAACTAAAGGGGAAGCAAAATCAGAGTTCAGGCAAGCCCTTCTTTGAATGAGACGTGGTAAGATATATCGAAGTGAGGCAACTAGAGGTACCCGACGGATTTTTTTTTTTTTTTATTTTAACATTTCAATGAGTCTTTCTAGGAATGACAAAGACTCACTGAAGTTGGGTGGATCTTACTTAAGTTGATCAATGTCAAAGCAGCCATCTCAAGGGATGACAAAGGTTGGACTGAGTTAATCCATTTATTTCATGAACTCGATTCATGTTCACTTTATGCAGGCCAAGCATAGGCAGTTGGGTTAGAATTGCATCTATATGGCTTCAACCAGCAATTGACTTGATAGGACCAACTTGTTTGCTCCCCCAATCTCATCCAACCGATATCAGTAGGCGCAATCTGAACATATTAGTGAATCACACTCTAAAATTATGAGGTAGGTTCATGTTAGTCCATTCTACATGCTTACTTGATGCTTCAGTCAACTGTTAAGGGAAGAGGTCACTAGGCAACATGAACAATTATTTCATCCATCTGTCTTTATGTAGAAATCTTGTAGATCCTACACAGTTATACAAGTCTTCCTAAATAAATTAATATGTTTGTTATTAGATACACACTAAAAAGGACATTTATATAGCTATGAATTATCTTTTCATCCTACAACCACCTGGAATTCTTTCTTACATGACACTATAATTCTTCATCGAGGCCAATTATAAAATAAAGTTCACTTGGACTTGCACAGCACTATTGCTTGTTTTTTATCATCACGACCACCATACTATGTATATTTAACATATGAAGCTAATTTTTGTGGCCTTTAGAGCTTTTGATTGATCGACAAAATAACTTTATGACACTGGCAAACGAACTTCCATATATAGATCTTAGCTCACTATTTTTGACTGATGGAACTACATATTAGATTTGTCACCAACCTCTTCCACCACAACATGTAGAACTTCTTCCATGTCAACATCCTATCAGGATCTACTCAATCAAAGGATTGACTCTAATATATGATCTCAAGAGAGCCCTGCATATTTTTTGAACAAGAATTATGATAATAGGATATTAAACAGACTGACAAGCTAAACGATTAAAAATGTCTAAATCCTAATCTTGCATGTTTCTATCATAGTTTGTAGTATCAGCCGATACCGATCCGATATGGCCGATATCGATACTGTTTGGCATGCCTGGATCTGATACCAATACTGACTTTTGGGGGTTTTTTCCACCAAATCGACAAAGAAAATTGAACAAAAAGACCAATAAGGTTTTGTCGTTCTTGTAATATACAATATCCAAACCATAGACCCCAAAATTAGATATAGGTAAACTTCTTCAAAATCCAGACCATAGACCCCAAAATTTTGAGATAAAGGTTTTGTCGTTCTTGTAATATACAATATCCAAACCCAAATTTGAAACCGGTATATTCTTGAAGATGCAAATTTGAATATATGTGAAACCATAAACCCTCCATAGAAACTCCCACTACGCATGTATTGATGATGAAAACTTTGTTTTCTCAATTAGCCTCAAAGATCAAATGTTATACTACCTTAATTCCTATTTTGCAACCAATAACTGTCCAAATAAAAATACACTATTAAGTAGGTAAAACTAAGTTTTCAGCTAAATTATTTTAGATAAACTATGGAGTCTACTGATACGAGACCGACAAACATGTGTTTATACAAAATAATGTTACAAGTTCATACTGACTAATGTCCTCATCTCTAGCAATATAGAACTAATTCAGGTAAGGAAAGCAATATCTGATGCACTCTTCTCAGACCTACCTATAAGGTTTTTCCCATTAGAATGAGGTCATCCATGGAGATGATCGACTCTCAACAAACCTCTAGAAAAAATGACCTCTTATGTCCAAAAGTCAACTTGAAATCAATCATCTGAGAGTTGGTGCCATGTCCCTAGCCAAGGCAGATAATAGCAAGAAAAAAGAGAGTAAGTAATGTCACCGAATGGGTAAGTCACCAATCCCTAAAGCGGACTACGTAATGTACTCTATTCGTTGGGTTACGAGTACTGGTAGGTATTTTGTCAGAGGTTTCTATCAATCTACCCTTGTGCGATTCTTGTTGAATCATATACTCAAGAGGTGGGCACAAGACGAACGATTTTCAAATAGACTCATTCATTAGAAAAAGAAGATCACCACAATTTCGTGATTCGTTGTCAAACATATTCCAATTCCAATCAGGCTCTGGCGAATGACTCGAGTGGCTGTTGTCGTAGTACTCCAAAAAGTCTGGATCAAGCTGTTGCAGCTCCCCCCGTGTAATCCACGAATCATCAGATTTAGGACGACCTCTCCATCGAAGTAAGTAACGTTGACAACCACCATCTCTTCTCCAGAAGAGATGATCTCATCATCCAATATTCTATCAATATGATTTGCTGATTGGGACCATAGTAGTGAGGGTAGTGGTGGAGAACTCTCTGGAAGAGGCTCAAGGGTAGGCTCATTTGAATCCACAAGTGAATTTTCTCGACTAATTGGGAGACCTTTGTAAGCCATCAGATCCTCAATATTAAATGTAGAACTGATCCCGAATCCAGGTGGTAAATCAATGACATATGCATTTGGTCCAATTCTTTGCAAAATTCTAAATGCTCCTGCACTGCAAGCATGTAATTTTTTAACGGATCCTGGAGGAAACCTCTCCGGTCTAATCCGGACCATTACATAATCACCAATTTGGAACTCAAAAAAATTTGTGTTTATCAGCAGAAGACTTGTATTGAGCATTACTTAATTCAATTTTTTTGCTGATTTCTTTATGCAAATTATGAACATGCTCGGCAAATGCAGATGCTGAATCAGAAATCCTAGAATGCTGAGACATGGGAATGAGATCTATGGGCCTCATTGGTTTGAAACCATGCACGACCTGAAATGGACTCATGCCTATGGACCTATTAACTGAACAGTTATATGCAAACTCGGCTCTAGGTAAAATATGGACCTATTAACTGAACAGTTATATGCAAACTCGGCTCTAGGTAAAATGAGATCACAATTCTTGATATTTTTTCCAACCAAGCAACGTAGAAGATTTTCTAAACTCCTATTAACCACCTAAGTCTGCCCATCAGTCTGGAGATGATAAGCCGTGGAAAATATCAACTTTGTACCCATCAAGTGATATAGGATTTTCTAAAAGTAGCTTTGAAACTTAACGTCCCTGTCAGACACAATCGTTTTTTGTAACCCATACAACCTAACGACTTCATCGAAATAAATTCTAGCAATTTTGGAGGCGTCTGACGTTTTAGAACAGGACAAAAAGTGGACCATCTTCGAAAAGCGGTCTACTACCACAAAATCCATACTAACATCTATCTATGGGCAGTTAGGTACAGGAAGCGGAGTGTACAAGCCTGTATTTTGTTTTTGTTGCTTAGCTAGTTGACAAGTACGATACTGACCGACGAGTTTTGCAACATCTCTTTGGACACTAGGTCAGTAAAATTGATCCTCATCAGCTTCTATAGTCATATTTCACCCAAAGTGACTGGCCAAACCACCTGAATGTAATTCTCACACCAGAAAATCTCTCAATGACATACGTGGGATACATAGCTTGCTAAATCGAAATAAATAGCCATCCGTCAATAAAAAATCATCTACCTCACGAGCCAACCCATCCCTCAAAAGTATATAAATATCACCAAAATTAGGGCACGACTCGTACTCCTCTTTGACCTTATCAAAGCCAACAACTTCAGCACTCATGCCAGACAGTACAGCTATACGTCAGCTAAGCGCATCTGCGGCTATCTTCTAAACTCCCACCTTATGTTTTAACACGTAGGTATAGCCTTATAGGAATTCAACCCACCTACCGTGTCTAACATTCAATTTCTTCTGGGAGTTAAGGTATCTCAAGGCCTCATGATCAGAATAGATAACGAATTCTTACGATAGTAAATAATGTCGCCAATGGCGAAGGGACTGAATGACCGCATATAACTCCTTATCGTAGGTGGAGTAGCGATGCCTAGCCTCGTTCAATTTTTCGCTAAAGAAAGCTACTGGATGTCCCTATTAGGCCAAGACCCCATCTATGCCTATGCCAGAAGCATCACATACAACCTCAAACACTTTTGAAAAATCAGGAAGGTGCATAACAAGAGCCTCCGTCATCTTCTTCTTAATGTCTTTGAATGCTTTGGCGGCGGCAGTTGACCACTCAAAAGCTTCCTTCTTTAAACAATCGGTTATTGGGGCCATGACGGTGCTAAACCCCCTGTATAAACCGACGATAGAAAGTCGCTAGCCTGTAAACCTCCTCCCCATTTTTTTTATTTTTTTTATCTAGATATTATTATTTAGAGTGTGATTGGATGCAGAACTTGTTAGGTTCAATATTTATATGTGAGGAAGAATATGTTATTACTAGGCTTAGTTAATAGCAATCCCTTCATTTTAAAACTTTTATTTAGTTATTTATTTGTGACTTCTACTTGGACCCACACTATGTCCCCACAACTGAATCCCCTTTAGAGATTTTTGCTTGGCCCATCCATCATTTCCCTCCATACTCAAAAACTGAACCCCTTTTCATTGGCTTGGGAGAGTCCCAACAGCTACTCAAATTATTTGTGGGTGACCATACATTTTCCTTTAGAAACGTTGAAGCTCCATTCGGCCCATGAACCAACTTACAACCCAAGCACCATGCAAAACCCTAACTAATACTAGACCCAAAATCCACACCCGAAACCCATGAGCTTATTTAGTTTGGGAGCAGCAGTTTCATGTATGATGTGTCATACATGCTCCTGTAGAAACGACTGCAGAGGTCAGAGCACGTCGTACGGCCACCAACCCCTCAATCCAACCGTTCATCAATCATCATTCACCTCTCTCCCTCTATATAATCCCCATATATCCCTCTTTCTCTCCCCCACAACAAACCCTAGCCGCCGCCCCCTAATAACCTTCTCCGACTTTTTCTCTTACCTGAGTACGACGCCAGGGAGTGCACAACAAGGTGCCACGCTGGCAGTCGGCCGACAGTCGCTCCCCGCTTGGCCTCTCAGCAACATCGACGGCGGACAGACGCACGTCCAGCAACCGCGGCTAGCTCTATCACCTCTGGCCTTCACGTCGATTCTTTTGAGACTAGCAGCGAAGGCTCGATTGAGCACGTGAAGTTCTTCTCGCCGCGAGAATCATACTCTCTGGTGAGTCTCCCCCTTCCTAATCTTCAATCTTCGATTTGTATTAATGTCTGTTTACTTCATGGGATTTATTGAGTGAGTTTAGTATTTGATTAAACTGTGTAGTGATCATTATATCAGGTCCCAAACTCATGGTATATTAGTTGTGTGTGCGAGTTTGAGGAGAGAAGAGGAAGATCAAAGTATAGTTTAAAATATGTGTGTGCATGGAATGGTTTAAACCAAGTACGTAGGAACCCAGTGTGGGGTAAAAGTTTTAGTAATAAAAGGAAATGAAGCTCCATTAAATAATGATGTTGTGAGTGTGGGATACCAAATAATGAAATAACTAATATGGATAGAGTAGTGTTCAAACCAATTTTTGGGTTAATGGGTTATAGCTTACGGAGAAGAAGAAGTTGTGTGTTTAAGCAAATTCTATTAAGAAAGAAGGAATATAAGAATGACAACCAGTGATCTTAAGGTAATATCTAATGGTTACTGTAGCTATAATTGGAGGGATGATAGTGTAATCATGGTCAAATACATGCCAAATGTTGTTCGTTTCATTTTAAATTGTGTATAGACTTGTACCTATTGACTATGGCGATATTGTGTGTGGTAGAGGGACATACGTGACTTTCCTGTGGAGAAATTATTTGGAGGAGAATGAATTATTGTGTAAGTAGAGATACTATATTTAATGGTGCAGGGAATATCTATAAGACGACTATATGTCGAGAAGGAAACATTAGGGAGATTCTTAATAACAAGGAGAAACACATTGTAGTACGGGTATATTTTGGTACCGACAGTTGTGTGCACTAGCTGTGCATCTAGTATAAACCTTACTAAGTCCTTTATGCAATGGTAGGTAACTAGGCATTGTCCATAGGAGCCTATAAGTCAGTACCTAGAGTGTTGAGCCTTATTTGCAAGATAACACTAACTTGAGGATGCTGAAGTCATATTAGGGGTTTTGCCTTAGAATCAATTATGTATGTAGAGGGCTATCAGTGTTAAATATTGGTATATAATATGAATAAATCTAGATACCCAAATTAATATTTAGTCTCTATTTTTTATCTCTAGGTTCTTTGGGCTCTTTGGACTAGAATACTGTACCAGTTCCACCTCCTCAATTTCCGGATCCAGGCAAGTATACCTTGCCACTATGTTATATTCCATTTCAAATTCCAGTTTCTGCCATGCTACTTTCATTATTATATTTTATCTGCGCGTCCGAGTATGACTCTGGGTGCAACCATCGATGTGCGTTGGTTAGTTACTTTTGCAACCTAGACATTTAGGAGACATTCCTTACTGCACTTTGGGTACACCGATATCCCGCATGACCTCGACACTTAAACACAGAGAGATGTTACAGAGATAGTGGACATGTACCCCCGTACTCGACTGATCATCAGTACGATCTGGACGTGTGACGGCTTAGTGCATACTAAATACTTTTACTCTTGATATATACTGGACTTCACATTAGGGATTGAACGTGGCGAGGAGTCGACTCGTTCTAGATTCATTGGATGGGGAGGACAATTACTATACGTAGGGGCTATTATTGGTATATTGATGTTGACAGTGAGGCAACTCGGACGAGCGTCGCTGATAAAGGATCTCATGTTCGGAGAGCCCCATACGGACGAACGATGTTCTCATTTGCATTTATACTTAGTTTGGTACACCCCTTATTTATTGCAATATTTCATATCATTAGTGACATGTTTCTATGTATCTTGTTACATCCCTCTGAGGACCTGATTCCTTTCCAGGTTTAGTTGAGACGGAGTACGAGCAGGTCTACGAGCTGGGTCCTGACACTATTTATGAGGGCGAGGAAGTGTACCCAGGAGACCGCGTCTGATCTTGGTAAGATACCATCTTGGTTGCAGACTTCTACTTGAGTTCGTCGCTATCTATCTTACTTTCAGCACTTTACTTCAGCATGTTTTTGTAGTGGATTTGTCTCCACCAACTCTAGACTTATTTGGTTATGTATGGCATATTCAAAGTACTTGACTTTATCGTATTCGGACTAGTTTATTTTCTGTAGATGAGATTTAGTACACCCGTGATTATATTATTATTTAGGTACAGCGAGATACGTAATTGAGGATTCCATTAAATTGGATAAATTTCTCGATTACGTATTGGTTGGTCATTGTCATGTGGCCTAGTCCCGAGTATATGGGACTGGGACGTGACATGGTTTTTGTGGTGACCCATGCAAGTACTGATTTAAATCGTCTTGGTTACGTTATTGTGCCAAACGAGCCTGCAGTAGAACTAGATATTAGAATCTCATTCACTTGATTTCCGTTCTTGATTCCATATATACATATCCTAAATTCGTTCTTTAAATTGCATCTCGTTTGATTTCACTCTTATTTGATAAACGTCCTTGTTCATTGGTCAGCGAGATAAATCTCCGCAGCGGTCGTATTGCGCAGCCGGGCGATGTTCCCCGGGACACTGGCTCATCTGGAAAGCCGACTCCAGAGCAGATACTTGCATTGATGCCTGCTCACCATTTCCAGCAGGGGCAGTCATCGCGGCAGCCAAAGATGGCGCAGGGGGAGCATCACTATCAGCAGGCAGACCTTGGAGGGCAGCAGGCCCAGGGTCAGTGGGAGGAACCTTTGCCTCCACCACCACATTTTTCTCCTCAAGGGCCGTATCCATTTCCATTTCTGCCTCTGCTGCAGCTTGGTCAGCAGGCACCACCGCAGGACAGCCAGGCATTCATGTACGAATTCTTTCAGGACATGATGCAGGTCCAATGGCAACAAAATGAGCTCATGAGGAAGAGCATCGAGACTGGACGGCCGAACACTATTGACAAATTCAGAGGGATGCACCTTCCACCATTCAAAGGTACCGAGGATCCCTACGAGTGGCTCGTCACCACAGAGCAGATGTTGGAAGCCCGCTGAGCTACCCAAAGAGAAGTGGGTCACCGCCGTCCGCATGCAGCTTCAAGATTTAGCCCACCATTGGTGGAAGGCAGAGGAGCAACACTTTTGAGACACCCCCATCTTGAGGGGAGTTCCGCCGGTTATTTCCGGAGCAATATTTTTTCGGCTTCTGTCCGATTTGAGTTCAAGAGAAGTTCACTCACCTCAGTCAGGACAGCACGTCGGTGAGTGAGTACGATACAGAGTTTAGCAGACTGAGCTGATTTGCCCCTTCACTGGTGAGTGAGTACGATGCAGAGTTTAGCAGACTGGGTCGATTTGCCCCTTCACTGGTCGAGGATGAGTTAGACAAGGCTCGGAGGTTCCACAAAGGCCTTAACTACGAGCTCCGATAGTTCACGGACAATGTGGCCCACACTACCAGAGCAGACGTTCTGAAGGCTGCGAAAGTCCAGGAGGCCATTAACCTGGAGAAGGCGCCTGAGAGACGTGTTGGCACCGCAGCCCCGACTCAGAAAGCAGCACCAGTGGACCGATCAAACGTCATGTGATTCAGCAACAGCAGAGGCCAGTGCCATATAATGTTAGAGATATCACTTCTTGCCATTTCTGCGGCAAGCAAGGGCATTATCTGAGGGATTGTCGCCGACGGTTGGGTCTGTAATCTGGCATGTGGTTCTAGCCAAATTAATGACTTTTCCATCAATTGCTCATAAGTATACAACAGCCCACAGATTTAAATCTTCCAAATGCAAGTTAATTATGGAATCATCAAGAAAGCTAATTTTTTCCCAATTATGGTCAGGAAATTTCACTCGCAAGACTAAATTTGGGATCTACCAACTTTAGTTTGGATTTTTCTCAAACAAAATCGAACTCATTACAACACTACATTGCAGAAAAAAAAAAAATTCAAACCAACATAGAAGAGAAGGAAGAAAAGCTATGATTACAGTCGGAGGAGGAAACTCCGTCAGCGTCGGCGGAGGCGTCGGCGGAGGTGGGGGAAATTAGAACCCTAACCCCCTTTACTCCTCTTCTCTCTCTCTTTTCGACGTTTTCATAGATAACGGTTCCCGGGTTAGACCCGGACCATTACGAACATAGAGAACGACAAGAGGAAACCGAGAAAATCTCAACCAACAACGCCTTGTTTGGTTCGCATAATTATGAAGTTGAAAAAAAAAGTGATTATTTTTTTTTATATTTGGAAGCCAAAGAAATTGAAGAAGAAAAAAAATTGATTACTAATAAAAAAATGAAAGAAAAAAATGATTCTTTCCATCCAACCGAGAAATTACTTTTCCACATTTAAGTATTTAGTTTTTCTTCCAATTTTTTTGACAATTCCAAACAGCGGAAAGAAAAATCAATGAAAATTGTAATTTCTCAAAGGAAAAAAAAAAAAAAAGAGTAAGGAATTAATTTCATTTTCTTTCCTTTCTGCGAACAAAATGAGGCATGTTCATTTCCTTTCCGCGAACCAAACGAGACATGTTCCTTTGATTTTGTGCCTATGGAAGTCGGAAGAATCTCACTAGTGTTGTAGTTAATTATCAGTATGGGTTCTCACACATTTATAAGGTTTTATCGGAACACTTCATTTCTTATTCGAGGCTAGTCAAGATTGAAACTATCCAGTTTAGAAAAAAAATTACTCGAGACAGTCATTTTCTTACCAAATGCTCCCCCCCCCCCCCCCCCCCCCCCCCCAACCTTCCAAAATAAACTCATTATAACTTTCACTCTCTTTCTTTCTCTCTTCAAAATCCTAAACTTTTTCCTTCTCCACCTCCTCAATTCCCTCCAAAATCCTAATTTTTCTTTCAAATTCTTGTTAATGTACAAAATATCATATAGTCTACTAACATAAAATTAATTTTAGGTTAACTTCATGTATTTTTTTTTTTTTTGACTTTCGAATCAATTTTAGGGATTCGAAATAATAAAATTTATCACAGTTCCGAGATAAAAAAATATAGGACTGTCAGAAAT